>JASDFA010000018.1:103665000-103877500 GCA_035772735.1 Datura wrightii | reverse complement strand
ATATGTCGAGATGTATTCTTTAAAAAAATGAAAAATGGAAAAAAAATCTACAGCTATGACGTATCGTGATATGTATAATAGTGGGGGATTATGGAACAAAAAATAAATCCACTTGGTTTTAGACTGGGTACAAGCCAAGGTAATCATTCCCTTTGGTTTTCATATTCTCCAACAATTGTATGGAGTAATGTTTTTCACACTTACAACACTAATAATCAACGAATAATTGGTGAATTGCCTACTAAAAACATCCTAGAAGGGGTTATATATAGTAGTAGAATAAGTTTGTATCTTTCCTACTTGGACTGGAATTAGAATTTACAGGCAGAGTCAGTAGACCTTGGTTCGTGCTGTGCCTCTCAACGTATCATTTGACCTCGTTCTCGCAGTTAGGTGTGCCAGTGTGCCCTGCGCATTGTGCAGGCTTGTGCCCAGATGTGGCTGTGCGATGCCAACCTCTATTTTGTTGTGGCACTTTCTCCCCTTGAATTTGGCTTTGTAACACTTGCTCCTTTAAGCCTCAAATAAGTCAAATTCGTCACTTTTACTCCTGCAAATATCTAATCATGTGTGTGTAAGTTCATTCAATATCACCACCCCACACTTAAACTATTGTTCGTCCTCAAATAATCTACTACTTCTCCACTCAAGTTTCACACAAAATTCTCCTTAATAATAGGTCTACTTACACTCAGGTTTATCAGATAATTCAATCATGCTCCAACAATCCACTCAATATGCATATAAGATCAAAATCCAAAGGTCACAAGTCGAAATCACGTAACTTCTAAAACTAAATCAACAAGATATATTTAGGCCAATATGAATACATTTAGTTTATCAATAAAAAATACACCAAAATCACACCATTATGTGCCCCTCACTATTTGGAGAGATGCCCTTTTACTCATATGATATGTAACAATTTTACCTTGGGCGTAGATGAAACAAAATTTGCTCACTTCCCCAAAGAACTCAACATACATGCAAAAGACGATCCATAGGCTTGCCGTTTGTGTAAATACTCCATTAATATAGAACATTGAATTTAGGATCTATTAAGACTTATGATGGTTGTAATTTAGGCTAAGGGACGGGTAGAAACTATTTGGCCAAGATAGTGACTAATCTCCCTAAGTACTTTAATACTTCACAACTCTTTGACTTTTTAGCTCATTCTTCAATCTTCCTATTTTTTTCTTTATACCTCCTTTTTGTTTTCAATTTACAATTTAGGTGACTAGTAGGGAATTTTTGACATTAATCTCATTCACTTTCTCTTCTTTCATTCATTCACTTTTTTTTTCAAACTTTTTCTTCTTTATCGTTTCCTCACTAATATCACATTTCTTATTTTGTATTTTTCACCCTTCTCTTTTCTCCTAATTTCCACAAACTTTTTCCCCTTTTTTTTTCACTTGTTCTCCTTTTATGCAAAATTTTCAATTAAAGTGCCTTAAGAGACATTTGGATCAAATAAAGGTCAATAGAACAAAAGGAATTAAACTTGTAATATGACTATCAAAAGAATAGCGTAAGGCTCAAAATGGCTAACTAGGACAATCATATCAAGGTAGGCAAAATCGGATACAAATAGGTTACCAAAGAAATGCCTATATCACTTTCTAAATTCAATATTCTCATTTCGCTTAGCACACACACCGGACAAGTTCTAGACATATAATTGCAAGCATAGAGTATACAAAAAATCTCACTCACATAATGTCACAAATAGTTTGTTAATGGCAATCAAGATTATATAAACACATATATCCACATTGAATGTCTCACATTATTAAAGACAATTTTCAAGCATAGAAGTCAAGTTTCAAAAGTCTAAGTGTTTCTACCTTTTCATGCATTTTTGAATGAATCATACAAAGTTTTATAATATCTTGAGTGAAGCACCTAGCATTTATAAGGTTTCAAGTTTTTGCTCTCCTACCAATGACTAATTTTCCCTTAAGATGGTCATCATCCATCCATCATTAGGAAAAGTCATGACTATGACTAAAAAATATCTAGACACTCTAGTCGGTTATAAGGGACTATCGATTGAAAAAGTACTGAAAAATAAAATCCGTGGGAACCCAAAACAAAAACTAAACAAAAATTCTACAAAACTACTACAAGCTAGAAGGATTCAAGTCATACTTCCAAAAAAAAAGTCTAGGACCTAGGACCATCATGAATAGATTTAGCAATTAAAGGCATACATGGAAACATGGAAATTTACTTCTCCCACCACACACTTAATCAATAGCACTTTCCTCAATGCTAAAATAATAAAGCATAAGTAAAAAGAGTGAAAGAAGAACTCCCTAGGCCTAATCCTCCTCATCTATGAGGGCGGAAGCAACTTCCCCCATCTCTGAGTCATCTCCATCATCAACATCAAATTTCAAATTGGAGTCAACTTGAGCCTTCTCATCATTAGTAGGGTCATCATTATCAAAGGGCTCCTCAAGACCTGGCCCAACTCTGTAGAGAGCTCTAGAATGCTCGCTCAATTGATAGTCGACGTTTAGCTGCTGCAGCTGCTCCTCAGTCACCCCGCTCATCCTTAGCCGAAGCATTTGCGTTTCATACAAGTGACTTAAAACATTATCAATGCGCGTATTGTGCTCATTGATAGACAACACTGGACCATGTAAACCCTTGGGCTCCTTTATCTTTGTAACATCTAGCCCCTTTGCATCAGCCTATAAGCGACCTTCTCCTCATCTACTGCACTCTCAAAAATTAGGTTGGAGACCCTCAAAACTAAATCTCTATTCCTTCTTCACCCTCACTAGCCTCAAGACATCTCTAATAATTATCCCAACATTTATCGGCCTCCTAGTGATCAAAGTAAATACCAGACAAACTCTCTCCCTAGTCACATCTGTCACATGCTTTCTAGGCACCAAGCAACCACAAATAATTTTTAACTACATTCTTACCTCTATGCCTATATGGGCATAAGGAAAAGTCATGTGATACTTGAACTGCTGATGTCGGGTCCATTTTGCCACCGATCTAGGGCCACTAAGAGTATGTCGGATTTCTCTATATGGAGGAATTAAGAGAAGATCTTTCATTACTGTGGATCAATAGGAGCACCAAGCAATCTATTAAAGCAGCAGGCATTTTCATAATTTCCCCTCATAGTTTTACTTGATTACTCCTTTCTTTTGGCTCCTAATTGTCCAAGAACCCCCTAACCAAATTTAAATAACATTCTTAGGGGTTATTAAACACAAAATCTAACCCAAGAGTATGTAGTCTTTAAATCATATATGGGAATTCAGAAGCTAGACTATCTCTATCAATTCACAATTCATGAAAATATTTAGATTTATTGTTCTCTTTAAACCACTTTTTACCTTCTTTCTCCATGATCCAACATAGTCCATATCACCTTGGTGGTTGTTGTGACATTCTAGCATCCTCTATTAGTGCCTCTTGAACCATTCTTTCTCTCTTTGGACCTTGGCTTGAAGAAGCCACACCCTTTCCTTTGCTAGATTTTAGGATCCATTTTCGGTGAAATTCAAGAAAAAGGGAAGTCCTTTATTATTTGGGTGAAGAAATTTGGAAGATTTTGGGAAGAATATGAAGTTTTGGAGAGAATTTTGAGAGAAGGTGGGTGTGCGGCGTGGAATTAGGAGGAATAAGGGCCAATTTTTTAGGTTTTGCATTATATGAATCCCCCTTGGGTCGAATTGACCCGCGATTTTCTAACTTTTCGCGCCTAGTACCCCCCACCCCGTGCGCGCGCATATTGCAAACCGCACTGTGAGGGTTTGGCTTCACATCACAGATCCCTTGCAGAGACTCTACTCTGCATCGGGGACCTCTCTGTAGGTGTGGTCTCCATGTCGTGGTGCCCAATGCATCGTCTACCCTTTGTGCCCTTTTCAATCCATTATGCTCCAAAATTCTTTTGAGGTTTATGAATTAATTCCTACATACTTGAACAAACATGCAAACTCTATCATAAATGAAAAATTTAAAAGTAAATTACCTTGGTTTGTCTCCCAAGCAGCACCTGATTTAACATCGGGGTATGAGTATCTTGATTACTCAACCTTCATCAAGATACCTGATTTTATTCGGGTGGCACTCCTCGTCCGTCGCATTGATCATAGATATGACTTTCAAGTCGTTTGGCTTTTTTGAATTTTAGCAAACTTTGAACACGACCTCTTTACCATTTATCCAAAACTTGAGTTCACCCTATTCCACATCAATCAATGCTATTGCAGTGGACAAGAATGGATGCCCCAGTATAACGGGGATGTCAAAATTGACTTCACAATTCAGAATGACAAAGTCTGCCAGAAAGATGAAGTCGTCCACCTTTACAAGGACATCGGTTAATATGCCCATGGGTTTCTTCATTGCACGGGAAGCCATGAGTAGCCACATTGATGTATGTTGGAGCACTCCCAGGCCCATCTGCTTGAATCCTCCTTTTTCAATGCTAATAAGTGTGTGACTAAGGCGCTGCAATGGTGCTCTATTGGTTCAAAGCTTATCGCCCTTTTCTTATCACTAGATCTTTCATCCATTTTGCATAGTCAGTAACTTGCTCAAGAGCATGGGATAATTACTAATAGCTGCTTTAGAAGGGACATGAGCTTCTGCAACTTACATGAGCTTCTGCAACTTACTTTCGTTGGACTTCTTCTTTGTCTGCTGAGGGACTAGTCTCTTGAGGTTTATAGATTCTTGCTCCGCTGTAACACCATGTCTATAGTGGGCTCCTCATCTAGAAAAATCTTGCTCCTATTAGTGATGGCCATGCAATGATCCTCATTCCTAGGGTTTGGGACAGTATCACTTGGCAAGGTCCCTTTTTGTATCTGATTAAGTTCTGCAAAGACTTGTCCCATCTAATGCTCCAACTTCTTAATGGATGTAGAATGATAATCCACTAGCTGACTTAAACTTAATAATTCTCCATGCATCTGTTTAATTCCCACTTCGGTAGAGTCAAGTTTTTTCATCATCCTACTCATCATTTCTTCCATCCTCACATTGCTAGAGTTATCCATAACTGGCTCTCTAGCCCTTGTCAGCACATATGCTCCATTTTTGTCATTTTTCGGGCCATCTCGATTCTGCCAATTTCCCTGGTCTCTATCTCTAAACCCAGACCTGTCATAGTTATTATTGCCATAGTAGTTCCGACCTTGATTTCCTTAGCCTTGATGCCATGAGTCTTGGTTAGACCCTTGGTTGTTGGCTCGAAAATCCCCTAATTGCTTACAAAATTAGCCTCCTCTTCTATATCAAGGTAAAAATCATCATACCTGGGCGCTTCGTCTTGAGCATTCATCACTTGCACCTTTTGTGTATTCATTGTTGTCAGGTGCTTGGTGATCAAGTTAATTGGGTTTTGAGATGGGCCATATCCTAATCCCGTTCTTCTTTCTTCCTTCACTCTGCTATCATGCCTCTTGAGTAATTTATGCAGCAGCCTGAGATTCTCGAGTGTGCCATGCCTTGTTGGTCTTCGTCATCTTTTCCAGTATCTCATTGGCCTCTGCAAAAGTATGAGCCATGTAGACCCATATGCTATCCCATCTGCTACAGCTTTGTTGGTGGCGCTCAATGACTTATAAAATACATCCAGATGAACTTCCTCTGGAAGCTTGTGATTAGGACACTGCTTCATCTTCTTTTTGAATCTTAGCTACGCCTTATGTAAGGCCTCCCCTGGTAATTGTCTAAAATTTTTATCTCATCCCTAAATTAAATCCTTCGTGAGGATGGGAAAACCTTTCTAGAAAAGCTATAGTTAGTTCTACCTAGGTGGTGATAGACTCATATGGAAGCTCATTCAACCAGAAGTAGCTTCCCCTATTAGTGAGAAAGAAAATAACCTAAGTCTTATTACTTCTTTTGTCACCCTGACAGTCTATATGCATTGCAGATTCTAGTGAAATTGATTAGGTGTTGATTTGGATCTTCACCAGACGAACCATCAAACAACTCTTTCATGCTTAGTAGTTGTGATAACTCTCAAACTCACACTTTCTAGAAAAGTGTGAAGCGGACGTTGTCAATAAAGAATCCAACAAAGATGTTGGGGTCGAACCCATAGAGAATAAGGTAAGAACTAGACTAATGCTGGTACTTAAACTTGTTGGTAAGTTATCTCCGAATTGGGGGATTTAAAGAAAAACAATAACAAAACAAGACTGCAATTGTGGTTGTTATCAAGATTTGCAAATAACTAGGGTAAGTGTTCCCATGGGTTCATAACTACTTTAAGTATACACGCGTGATCAATCCCAATGCTTACTTGTAGAACTGATAACTAGGGTTCATTCAAATGACTGGTTCGTCCCTATTGAATGACTATACTCAATCATTGGGTCAGGTTTCATGAGCGACTTCAAACTAACTGTTATCAATATGTTCCAAATTAACTTTCCTTCAACCACAACTCAAGTCATACAATGATCATCAAAATCAAGGCTTTGTTGTAATTCTCTTTTCCTAATCTCTACTTCTCTAGGTTCAAGCAAGTAAAAAATTCGGGTAAGTCCTAATGTTGCGCACCTTTAAGAAACGTTTAAAGATGAAGAGAACACAATACAAGTGTTTAGCGTTGGTTTCGAATCACTTATTAGCATGGTTCCCACAACCCTAGTTGTGGAGGTTTTAGCCTATCATGATTGTAAGATTGTAATTAGCAATCATAGACAAACACATAATTAAATACTTACAACAATAATTGGGAGAAAACCTGCTTTGAATATTGATGAACAAAATCAAGAATAATTGAGAAAACCAAGTGTTGATCTTAATAATTGCTCTCCAAAACTTGATAATAATTCATAAAATAATTAACTAAAAACCTTCTCTCAATGTAATCATACGTCTTCTGATCTGTTCTCCTACCAAAAAATATAAAAGGTATTTGTACAGACATTAGAAACCTCTTCCTAAGCTAATAAGAAAATTTCCATATTTGGCGCCGACTCATCCTACGACTGGTCATAAACCCATAACAGGATTGTAAGAGTCATACCTTGCTCTCATACGTTCCTTGATTGCTACAGAATTGACTAACTGTTGGCAACTGGTATGACGCGTACCATGGTACTACGAGTTGTACAATCCATCTGTGGCTTGGCTCCGAGAACTTTGACATCTTCTGAAGTTTTCTATGAGTGTTGTGGTACGCCTCGTACCTTGCTCCTGCTTGTTGCATCTTGAGTTTTGCCAAGTCTTTAAGAATAACTGAAGCTCCCCACGGTTCCTGGTACGTGTCATAGGTAGATGCTACAATCTGTAGGTTCCATCCGTACCAAGAGACTTCTTTTGCAATTTTTCTCTGAAGTTTTCCACGACTCCAGTTACGGCTCGTACTGAGAGTTGTACTTTGCCTCCGTATTGTTTTAGCCTTCTGAGTTTTTCCACGAGTCTCAGTACAACTCGTACAATCTAGGTACGACTCGTACTAAGATTGGTACTTGACTGATTTTCTGCACTTTTATCCATCTTTTGCACATTTTTTGCTCCAACACCTATTTTTTCGAAAAACAAAGTAAAAACACATCATATCGGTTTAAACATACCTAAGTCCATGCTATTTTCTTAATTTTAAGTATTGAAAGTGCTGTAAACTCACAACATATCAATACCCTAAATTTAAGACTTTTGCATGTCCTTAGGCAAAGAAAACAAAAAACTAAAAACGATGCTTAATTAGAAAATAAACCTAGGATACTACAACCAACATCAATCAAAATTTGCATCATAAACTCAAACAACTTTTGACCCTTTTTGTGGTAAACCGAATCAGTATATGCATATCAAGTAACCAAAAACCATGATAAACAGGTATCAAGATATGTCATCTAGTTATTAACAGATAGTCAAGTCATCACCAATTCTTTTCACACGGACAACTGGCAAAATAAAATATAAACCATGTACCCTCACAACAAATGAAATCCTCCACTCACAAATATATAAAAATATGAAACATGGGACTGAACAAGTAAGACTCTCACTCTGACAAGGAAGTTCCAAATACTGCACATCAGATACCATAGGCTTGCCCTTATTTTCTCTACTTCGGCTCTTCGGATGGTCATGCTAGGATCATTATAGGACTTTATTCAGCTTGTAATGTAGGATTTCGAGCTTGGTATGGTAAATATGAGATTTTTAGTGACTAAATCCTCCTTGTCACTACATACATGTTGGCTCCACGTTTCACTTATTTCACCCTTTTCTCTTTTTCAACTTTTTCCTCCCTTTTCACCATTTTTATGCAATTGTATGAGTATGGTGTGTTTTCAAATTTTCATTCATTTTTCTCTTTTTGTATTTTCTTTTCAATTTTTCTTTTTTTTTTTTGTCGCACCACACCTCGTTTTAAATCCTTTTTCTTTTCTTTTTCTTTTTCACCTCCCCAAGATCTATGTACCCCTACTCTAGCCACCCTCAACTTAGGCATTTTTTCTAGGTTGAGGTTCACAATATCCAAAGAGGGACCAGGGCCAAAATAGATTCATTATAAAAAATGGTTAAGGTTAATAGGCTAATCAAAGAAAAATGGTTCATTTAAGGCTCAAAATTGGGAGCAAGGGAATCATATTATTCTGGTAGGGTAATTTAAGCTAAAATGGGATAAACAAAAATGGCATATAATCCTTTCCTAACCAACTATCCTAAAACCTATGTAAAGAGCAACCGGGCAAGTTCTAGATTCTCTATGCAGTATTGAACTAGGTATAGACCTCACTTACTCATGATACATGTTTTGCACTCATTCTACCTGTCCGATTTATACATGGTTAAATAGAACTACTCATGCTAATACGCTATCCACAGAATCATGCTTTGCAATCAACAAGTACATAGCTAACCATCAAAATATTTTAAAAAGGGTCAATTTTTAAAAACTTCAAAACTAGTGCAATTTATTGGCTGAGTAAACCTAAGCTACTTTTTAATTAAAAAAACATCCTAAACATGCTAGTTCTACTAGATAGAATGCCTGAAGGAAAAGAAACACGGCAAGAAAAATCCTTGGATGAATCCAAAAATTCCAAAAATACAAGTACACCCCCTCCCTTTTAAAAAAAAATCATGCTTCATCCCTGAAGCATAGAATATAAAATAGAAGGAAGGGAACTTACCTGTGGCACACTAAGTGCTCCTGTCATTCTGCGGAGGTAGTACCTCCATAGTAGTCGTGGCGCTCGCAGTGGCCGGCGCACTCAATGGTGTATCAATTGGGAGAATGGTCACCTCCTCAGCAGTAGCGATCACTTCTACGACCTTTGGAATCACTAGGGATGAATGTGGCTCGCCCAAAGGGTGCTTTTCACTAACAAGCTGGGCATGGGCAGTGGTGGAGCTACCCACTCCTCTCGATCTCTCAGCAGCCCTGACCTATGCTTGTCGTGAGTTTGCTGGCTCTCCAATCTCGCCCGCTTGTGCTCTTTCTTTTCTTTATTTCTCTTATTCTTTAGGTTCTCGTCTCTAGCATCCTCAGAGACCTTCTTTTTCCTTTTCTCTCTCTCAGCTCCTGTCGGCTCCCAATATGTCGCCAAATCAATCTCCTCATCTATACCAATGTCAGGGTCAGGAAGAGTGGGGGCTGCTAGAATTGTCGGCTGTCGAGATGACAGCTTGGCCACTTGGCTCCGAAGAGCCCCCAACTCCTCACGGAGAATGTCAGTGTCAGTCTTCTCATCCATGCGCTCATTGATGCGACTCTCAAAGCTATCTATTCTAGCGTGTAGGACCCATGAAGCTGCTCAATCTTAGTCTTCACCAAAGACTTCACATTTTCCATCATATACTGTACCTTCTTCTCATCTACGGTCAATCTCTTGGCCATCTTTTGGAGAAATTCTCTAGGCACTAGCATGTATCCGGCTGGAGTCTAGCCCAGGAGGCACATAGGTGGTGCGGCGGAGGTGCTAGGAGCTACCTTTGAATGACCCACGTCTGTAGCCAGTGTCTTGTATAGCTCCTATGAGGTGGGGGCATTCACCTGCTTATCCCCAATTGCCCGTGGTACCAGGACTGCGGTAGAAAGTCATGCTCGGCTTACCAGGTTCATTTCATCCCAAATTAAGCCAATACCTACTGTTCGCTGTCCTCCGATCATTTGCTCCTCACCACAATGCACCTTGATACCTACCTGTGTACACAACCTGAATACGAGACTCGGAAATGGGATAGTAGTGCTCAATCCCAAAGCCCAATCCTGGATCTCCTCCATAATGACTCTCGGGATGTTGATCAGGTATCTGTACATGATACACGCCACCAATGATGCTCTGTCTACGCTGAAGGTATTATCATTCATGGTCGGGGACAACCGGTGGCGAAATAATGTCCAGCAGGATTTTGCTATGAACTTTAATGAATTCTTGGTGACCTGCTTTTCGCTAGTGACCCATTCTGCTTTCTCCTTGTCCTCAGCAATAACCCTAAGGAGCCACTAAATCTGCCTCCTCCTCTTGTCAATGCCTAATTGCTTGATATTTTTCATGGCGTTCACTAGGTAGTCATACTCCGGTGTAGTGTGTGGTGGTATGATTTGGGGCCTATATAATACCCAAGCCATAGTATGGTCAGATATATCAATAGTGCGGCCTCATAGCATGACGCTCTCCAATTTGGGCTAATCTTTCAACTTTTTCCCTTCCTTCACATTTTTCTCCATTGTTGCCAAATAATTGGCATAGAATTCCCGGATGATCTCTGAAGTGTATCAATCCAGGGTTCTAGCATCTCCTCCATCTCATTCAGTGCATTGGTGAGGACTGGTGGCTCTTTTTGAATACTCCTCCTAGGTTTGTTCTTGGCAGTGAGAGTGAGACCCTGTTCATAAATCTCCTGTACTCCTGGTACTCTCCACCGAATGGTATGGTTCTCCTGTCACGCCCCACCTTGGGAGGCATGGCAGGAATCTAGTTCCATATTGGGACCTGACTGACCTAGCTGGGCTTAAGCACGTCTAGTGCATGCCTACAACTTAACTCAAGAAAAGAATGAGCTATATCTCGAGTGTAAACACAACCTCCGACCGACAAGGCCGTATAGCCACCTGTAAATAAAAATATCTAACCAACAACAGGCAACAAAAGGGATCCTATGCGGATCGACAAGACCACCATGCTGTCTAGTTATAACAAAAATTAGAGCGAGCTACTATATTAGGCCCAACACGGCCAACACATGAAACATAACTAATTTAGGCCTCACATGGCCAACAATAACCAACTAACTGGCGATGGTAGTCTGCAAGCCTCTAAGAATACAAATAGTGATCGGGACAAGGCCCAGGCCTACCCCAAATGCTATACAAGTGAAAGAATGTAACCTCTAACACCTGACAACTACAAACGAGGGGAGCTGGCCAAACTTCTGATTTTGAACAGTTGCTACTGAAAAGCCTGAGCTCTGTCTTTCTAAACCTACAGGTAAGTAATGTAGAACCTGGGAATGGGCATCAGTACAATATGTATTGAATATGTAAGGCAATACGTAAGTTGTTAAAGACTGAAAGTAATTAGAGAGAAGGGGCAGAAAGATTTACCTGTAAGCTGGCTCATTTGTAATCTGCGTCTAGCAAGGCACTACACGTATGTAAGCTATGACTGTACAATCATATATTCATAGGCCATAACTAGCAGACAAGAATATAAACAAGAACCTAACTTGGCCCCTATAAGCCTGGAAGGTACAAGCAATACAAAAATAACCTACGGGGACCCCCATAAATCCTGGCAAGTACACCTCAATCTATGTACCCCTATACAGGTTTCTATGACTCTACTGGTGCTATAGCCAACCTACCTGTCCCCCTGGGTCTGCAATTGAGCCCACTTGACTCCTGATCTGTTGCTGTGTCTGAGTCCGGTGGACTCCTGCTGTCTGCACCCCGGGCACCAGGCTCGATGGGGGTGTGGTGCTGATACGACATAAAAATAGTCCAACCATGGAATGGACTGTATAAGGTCCTCAGACCTCATCTTCGTCCCTCACAGATGGCATATCTCTCCTTGGAGCGACGTTATCTAGCCCCTCATGAGCGACGACACAGCTAGTAACCCTGGGGTGGTCATGGAAGGCTCCCCAGTGAGGGCAGCCCCAACCAAGGTGCTATACTGAAATCTCAATCTAGCCACTCAAAAGGCGTATTTGGCCTTCTGGGCCTAACGCTACCGTTGCTGGCCCCCTAGGATAGTCTATAAGGCTGCTAGAAGGCACACCCCGTGTACCTGTATTTGATCAGAGGATCCTGATAGTGATCATGATCTCTAACGATTTAGACTGGATAGGGCGAGATACGGAGTGGCCTAACAATACTCTGAATGTCCTGCCCGAAAAACTACAACTCATAAAAAATTGTAGGGTCGTGGATGACTAATTACTTAGTTCCTCTGCTTAGAACGACCGTAGGGTTGTTACTGACGGAACATGCTTTTGAGCGATCGACCCCTAATCCTCCCCAAGAAGCTTACCGACATTCTTAGCCTGTGTGTAGTACCGTACTATCATGGTGCTAGTCCCTTAGACCTTATCTTGGTCTTACTCAAATCTTATATGATTTTTCTGGGCGATTCCTAACCTTATAGACAAGTTTACATAGACTTAGCCACTCTCGGTAATATGTACCTGAGTATCTTATAAGAACCGGCTGGGATGTTGGCCTTGCCTCTAACTGTTAACAAGGCCCCCTTCCTTAGGGTACCCACGGGTCTATTTGACCTGGACGACTAGGCTGGCTTCCTAGGCGACCTGTATGATAAATGCTAAGTTAATTAAGACTGACAATTACTGGTAATAGCTAACTAGAAGGTAGGCTGTCACTAAGATCACTAGGCAACCCTAGGCTACCGACTCTAAAGTATGTCCTCCCTATCTAAATTTCTAGCCCTGGGGAATGAGGGTACGCCAATGGCCTCTAGGCATGCTTTCCTGACAATACAAGTGCCAAGCTGATAGTTAAACTGCCTAACTGCGCATATGCTGTTCAACTGACTAACTCAAGCCCAATGACTATCCAAAAGCTTCTAAGGTCTATGACCGACAATAAAACATCAACATTCTGCTAATGCTGTAAATAGAAGAGCAGGGAAGTCTCTATGACGCTCCAAGCGTATGTCATACTTGAATGTTCCTTCCCGACAAGGGATATTGCAAAATAGTCCTTATACATTTTCTAGCAACTAACCACAACATATACACATTCATAGTCCACAAACAACAGCTGTCCACAACATATCTAATCGCAATTTACTGATAGCAACTATTTGCAACCTTTGGAACCGTTATTTCCATTCAAAAACATAAGTCGTATCATTTAAGACGATAAAGTTGTACTGGTGTCAGCTAATAACAACAACTAATCACAATAGACACACTTCTGGCTCTTTCACTGGGATTCAAACTGTATTACCATACTACAGGAACTAACTTGCCGAAGGAATTCGCCTTAACATACCTCGACCACTGATTCCTGATCAACTAGCGAATTTCAATTCGTATTCAGTAGCTCTTTCCAACTGTAACTTCATTACTAGGAAAATGAGACTAGTTTTAGTACTAAATTCGGTAGAAATGATAACTTTTAATACTAATAACAACAATACTTCAACTTCAAAAAATACGTCCGAAAACGTATAATTTCCCGGAAATTCAGAAGGGAGAAATGCTTACTTGAAGCCTGTGATCGTTAGGAATCAGTTTGGAGCAATTATGATCATTTTTACTCGACGGAGTCCTAATTTGCTAGGCGTATTTCGAGAAACTAACTCTGTAGTAATGCTCCCTGTAGGCTTAGATCTCGATACCTGTAGTTAATTTGAATTTGGACCGCATTTAGCAGCGTAATATGATGTTGCCCAAATTACACCTCGCAATTGAGATATAAGCGGTCGATTGTCAAATATAGAACCCAACAAAGGTTGAGGTCGATCCCACAGGGAATATGGTAATAACTTAGGTTAATTCGAATAACTATTACTATTTATTTACTTATCTCCAAAGGGGGAAAATAGAATAATAAACAAAGTAAAATGGATGAATATTGCAATCAAAGTTGGTTTCTATTCAATTAACTATATGACCAGAATTGTGTTCCCCAAGATTTCTTAACCACAAGGCTTATACACTAGTGATCTATTCCGGTGATCAACATGCAATATTGGTAAGTTAGGTTCACCTAAATGGTTGGTCCCCAATCTAGATGATTTTCACCATGTAACTTGGTCCGTGTACGGGTGTACTTTAGTTGGCCCTTACCCTTAATATCGGATTAGCTATCCCCGGACAAGTTCAAGCTATTAGATGAGGATTGATAGCCTCAAATCTCCGTTGTTAATCCCTTTTCCCATTCTTTACCTCCTTGGTTTGGTAAGTAAGAATAAGGAAAGTCCTAACATTTGCAACCGTCAAGAATCAATCAAAACGAAGGGAAAACAAACATGCATAAAACCTTGTTCTAGAATCACTAAGTGTTTTTACCTATGTGTGTTAATTCATCTTGGTTCCCACAAACCTAGTTTATGGGTTTAGCTACTCATACTTGTATTATCATAATCACAAAATATAGAAGAAATCATAATTGCAACTTACAAATTATTGTAGAATAAAAACCACGTAAATTGAATAAAACTCCAATGTTTCTTTCGTTTCTTGAATCAAGAACAATTGATCAATACCAAAATTATAGTTAAAAACTATTAAAGTCGGCTCTCTCAATTGTCTAAAAATCATTCTAGAAATCTCTCAGAAAATCGTCTCCTAAAGATAAACTTAAATTGTGTATTTATAATTCCAAGAAATCCTTTTGCTAAACAAAATTGAAAACCAGGTTGGCAGTGGCAACGGGCTATGTGACGGGTAGTTTGGCCTTCTGACGAGTCGTTCCTTGCTTTACATTAGTTTTCCTCAGCATCGCACCTAGTCGTGGCAATGGGTCACCTAACAACTCATCGTGCCTGAGCACGAGTCGTTAGGTCCCTCGTGGACTGACTCCTTCAAAACTCTAGTGACTTCACGGATGATTCCAGTAGCCTGCCAACGAGTCGTTTCATCTCATGACGACTCGTTATGTCTGTCGTCAACTTCACTGTCCACTTTGTTGAAATTTTCTCTTCGAATCCTCATGATTGAACTCACGACTCGTTACCCACTGAACGAGTCATTCCTCCAACTCGGCAAGTACACTGCCTTGCTTCTTCCAAACTCCAACTTTTTCCCACGCCTTAAGCAACGGGTAATTCTTTTTATGCACCTTCAACTGTCGAGAGGCATAAGCTATCACCCTCCCACGCTGCATCAACACACACCCAAGTCCAACTCTGGAAGCATCACGAAACCATCATTACCCTCGGGTAGGGTCAACACTGGTGTCGAAGTAAGTCGAGCCTTCAACTCTTGGAAGCTTTTCTCACAAGCCTCCGACCATTGAAACTTCACCTTCTTCTGAGTCAACTTAGTCAAAGGCGCTGCAATGGATGAGAAACCCTCTAAAAGCCTCTGATAGTATCCAACCAAACCCATGAAACTCCAAATATCCGAAGGATTCACCGGTCTGGGCAAATTCTTCACCGCCTCGATTTTCTGTGAGTCCACTTTTATGCCTTCACTGGACACCACATGGCCCAAGAATGCCACAGAGTCCAACCAAAACTCACACTTGCTAAACTTTGCATACAATTGGCGGTCCTTGAGGATCTGGAGCACTACTCTCAGGTGAGCGGTATAGTCCTCCTCGCTCAGAGAGTATACCAAGATGTCATTAATGAACATGATCACGAACATATCCAAATATGGCTTGAACACCCTATTCATCAAGTCCATAAAAGCTACTGGAGCATTTGTTAGTCCAAAAGACATAACTACAAACTCGTAATGACCATATCGTATTCTGAACGCCGTCTTTGGGATGTCACTCTCCCGAACTCTGAGTTGATGATACCCAGATCTGAGATCTATCTTCGAGAAACACTTAGAACCCTGAAGCTAATCAAATAGATCATCGATCCTGGGTAAGGGATACCTGTTCTTGATAGTGACTTTGTTCAATTGTCGATAGTCAATGGACATACGAAGGGAACCATCTTTCTTCCGAACAAATAGTACTGGTGCGCCCTATGGGGACTGGCTCGGTCTAATGAAACCCTTATATAGCGGATCCTTTAACTGATCCTTCAACGCCTTTAGCTCAGCTGGAGCCATCCTGCAGGGTGGAATAGAGATAGGCTGCGTATCGGGAAGGAGGTCCATATCAAAATCAATTTCCCGTTCGGGAGGAATACTTGGAAAATCATCAGGAAAGACCTCTGGATACTCATGTACTATTGGAACTGACTGGATAGTTGGGGTTTCAGACTCCACATCTTTAACCCTAACCAGATGGTACAAACAACCCTTAGAAATCATCTTTCTAGCCTTAATGTAGGAAATAAATCGACCTACAGGCATAGCTTAACTACCCTTCCACTTTAAGACTGGCTCACCCGGGAATCTGAACTCTACTGACTGGGTCCTGCAATTAATGGAAGCATAACAAGCATACAACCAATCCATACCGAGAATAACATCAAAATCAGTCATGGATAACTCTATCATATCTACTAAGGTGACCTTATGGAGAACCAAGACCGGACAATCTCTATACACCCGTCTAGCTATGACTAAGTCACCTACGAGAGTAGAAACCAAGAAGGGTTCTGACAAGACATCGGGACTGACTCCGAAGCTACTAGCTACATATGGTGTCACAAAGGACAAGGTGGCCCCTGGATCTAACAAAGCATAAACATCAACATGGAAGACTCATAACATAGTAGTAACCATGTCCGAGGAGACCTCCTTCTCCTGATGGGATGCTAGGGCATAGAATCTGTTCTGGCACTGACCACCAGTTGCACTGGTAGATGCCCCCTGATATGCTAAGCAAGGGGGTGGGGTTGCTGAGCTAGAAGCTGGGCCACGACCCCCAACCTGATCCTGTCTCCCTGCTGGACAATCTCTAAGCATGTGTTCAGGTTTCCCAAACCCAAAACACGCACCCAAACCTTCCAAGCACTAGCCTGTATGTCCTCAGCCACATCTGCAACAAGTTGGAGCACTTAAATCTGCGGGCCTACTACTCTAACCCCTCAAGCCTGATGCTCACCCTCTCTGATCATACTTAGGACGAGATGGCACACTCAATGCTGATAAAGCTGGGACAGATGATCTCTGGTGGGTCTGCTGACGGTGCCCACCGCCGGACCTCTGCCGGGAGAATCTGCGGTCCTTAGTCCTGGCCCTCTTGGCCTCTCTCTCTCACGAATGTGCCGCCTCCATTTGCTGGGCGTACAAAACCATCCGAGGGAGTCCATATCCTAATGAATCATAGCAATCCTTCATTCCTTATCCAAGTAACCTGCTATCCCATGCACAAATCTGCTCACTCGCGCCCTCTGGTCAGCCACTAACTCAGGAGAATACTTCGATAGGCGAGTGAACTCAAAGGAATACTCTAGTACCGTCATCCTCCCTTGCTTCAGATTTACGAACTCCGCTGCCTTTAGCTCCCTCATCTCTCGAGGGAAGAACCGATCCAGGAATGCAACATGGAACTCTTCCTAAGTGACCGGACCTGCTTCAGCAACTCTGCTGTCCTTCAATTGACGGAACCAGATATGCGCAACCCCCTTCAACTAGTAGGAGGCCAACTCTGTGCACTCAACACTGCTTACCCCCATAACCTGGGTGATCTTGACGATCTCATCAATGAAGTCATGTGGGTCCTCACCTACCTCGGACCCCAAGTACTCCAGCGGGTTCATCCTCAAGAAGTCCCTGACTCGAGCCGTCGCTGCATTTCCATTCTGAAGAACATGCACAACAGCCTGCTGATTGACCTGAGCGGTCAAGGCCTGCGCAAGCATCTGGATAGCGGCCCGGAACTCAGCGTGGGCGGCTGGTTTCGGTGCCCGAGGCTACTAAACTGGTGGGACCTGCTGATGCCCACGACTCATGCCATCCTCAGGGCCTTCACCGTCCCTATTTGTCCTTCCATTCATCCTTTGAGGAGCCATGTTTCTACAATCGCGAATGGAACGAATTAGAGGGATAGAAAGACTCTTCATCGCACGACATAGATCATGAAAGATGGCAACATTTCCTATGATGTTTTGTAGCCTCTTCGTCATAAGTGTGGTGCGCTTCACACCCATGAAAAAGACTCTACTTAACGCGACTTTCATACACCCTAGGACACTTCAAACCTATTGCTCTGATACCAAGTTTATAACGACTTGAGAGGATACTCGGATCGCAGACATGGGAAGAGGGACCTCGAGAGACCCCAAGTCAGGCCATGGCATAAGCATTCACTAACTCATTCAATAAAAGGAAACATAAATGTAAACTAAGTGGAAGTCTAACTTAACATAACAATAGAATGAACATCCGAAGTTGAAAACATGTCCAAGTCTGATAAGCCTCTAATATGGACGAGCTGATGTTAAAACACCCCCAACTAGCTCAGAAATACTGAAATTGAAAATACACTCAAGATAACTCAAAGTCTAGTCCTCAGAGGATGAGGACTCACCAAGCAAGAAAATGCTAACTCTGATAGGTGGCTACGAACGGGGCTGAACCTGTGACACGGATCATGCATCATAAAACGATGCAGCATAGAAGGTATGCGGTCAAAACATGGAATGTACCGAGTATGCAAGGTAAGTAAAACCGCTATAGCAATATAAGTCTTTAGTAGTAAGTTATACATATATAAAGTAAACCTTTAAGGACAAAGAAGATCACATGCATTCATTATGAAATCATCCTTATGTTTTACCTGATCATGCATGGCATTTGGAACATCATGATTGATTCGAATGACTCAAAACTAAATCATAACATTTATATCAAAAGTTGATCGATGATTCAAACTTTGCTTTTTAAACATGCATGCATAAAATAATCATTACGAGGAGTGCATATGCAAAGTCGAATAATATAGACAGTGGCAGACTCATCACTTAACCGACATACCACGATAGAGCTTACGTAGTCCCGAATATTACACTCAAGTGGGCAGATCCATCCAAAATCTTTCCAGGGCTAGGGACACTACCATGATGTCGATATCAAGCTGAAAGAGCCAATCAGGATGGGGATAACTCACAAGGGAGGTCCCAATAATATAATTGAATCAACCTACATTGGCGCGTAGTTCTGGGGCATAGGGTAGTCGACCCTTAGCCCGCTCGGTGCTAGACTCTTCTCCCAAATCATGCAATGCTCTACATCATAATTATATGAAGCTCAACATCGTCCAATGACGAAGCTCAACATGAAATCATGTATAAACTCAATATCGTATGAAACGAAGCTCAACATTGTCTATTGACAAAGCTCACTATGAAATCATGCATACACTAGACATCATATAAATATGAAGCTCAACAATGTCGTCCCGACAAAGCTTAGAATGAAATCATGCTTAGACTCAACATCATGTGAATTGAAGCTTAATGCCAACAAACATCTCAATTATGAATTCATGCATATGAGAAGCTTTACTATGACATATACCACAAGCTCAAAGAATAATGGGAGACTTTACTCCAAAATCATGTGGTAAGCCTACTCTAGAAATATCACTTCATCATCATCAACACAAGGGCCTTGCCCAAAACCTTATCATGTTTGAACTCATACAATTCATTCAAAAATATTATAATTTGGGAGATTTCATTCCAAAACAAGTAATAAAATCAATTCAAGAGAATCATCATCCATACTCAACATTGGGCACTACCCAAAGCTTCATTATACTTGGGTCAATTTAATCTTCTTTGAAAACATCATCAAAATTATGGGTAAGTTTGGAAACATGCTTTTCATCATCTACTCCATCATCATCACATTCTATTAGATACTCCCAACACATGGGCATTTTAGATTCAATTTTAAAAAAATAATTTTTGTAAAAGAAATTAAGTTAGAATCCGCCCAAGCTCGATTATCATCAATATCAACTCAATTTAATCATACCCATGAGTAGAAATGTAAGGATCATGCAATTAAACGGAAACCCATACTTGACCATCACAAACAAATCACAAATTGATAGGAAATGGGCATGGGTGTGGAAGAAAGCACCCACTCATAGCCTTACATACCTGAGATTGAAGAATCTTTAACTCCTCCTAATTAGCCAGCTGAGATTTCCCTTGAAAACCTTGAAATTCTGCCTTCCCTCCAAGCCTTCAACCTTGCATGCATGAAGAAATGGCCTAAGATGGGTTTTTCTCTGCTTAAAACCCTCTATTACGAGCTTAAAACGATGTACTATAGGCCCTTAGAACATAGGAATTACGGAAAAACCCTTACTGAAATCACTGAACATAACTGTCAGGGGGTCCTAACGGACGACCTGATAACTCGTTACTAGGGAACACGACTCGTTGATTCATTTGTCAAGTACACAAACTCATCCTTTATCTAAATTCCATTATCTTAGTAACAACCCTCCTAACGGGTCATTAGGACCGATGACGACTCATTAGGTACCATTCGTTAGGTACACTGGATAAGCTTCACTATCTTTCTCTAGGACTACCCCACGACTGACATGACGAATCGTGGTGTCTTACCACGAGTCGTTACATCGCCCATTGGCACCTCGAGTCGTTCATCATCTCAAGCCCCCCCACGAGTCACTTAATGACCTGTTTGGCCTCTTCACGAGTCGTTAAGTGACCCATTCTTCAACTGGTGCAACATTTTCTAGTTTTTCTCCTGATTCACTTTCGGGTCCGGTTCTTGAATCCTCGGGGCATAACATACTTAGCACCGAGGGGGCTGAGGTTCAGCGCACCTAGGGTCCCAGAACTACGAAGCCATCGTAGGATTTGACCAAAATGAGTTTATTAATTAGTGATCACATAGTCCAATCACTATACCCTAGTAAGGTATAGTGGGCCCTATAAATGGGGAGTATATATCGAATTCCACATCTAGCTCACATAGTTATATTTCAGTTAACATGCACTCCCACATTATAATACAGTTAGAATTGACAGTCCAGTCCATTCTTATAGATTTCAGGTTATGCTTGTGACTTTAATTTTAGATTATCAGTTCCCACAGTATTTTTCTCAGATATCCAACTCTTTTAGTACTTATGATTCAGAAATGGTTTTTGTTTTTCATATCAGTCCAGTTTTTATACTACCATAAATATTATGTTTTTTTTGATATCTCGTATACTCGGTACATTCAAAGTATTGATGCATACTTTCTATGTTTTATCGTTTATGATATAGGCTCAGGTACCCAGCCTCAGCATCGTGGTTAGTTTCCTGGTGACATTTAACAGTTGATAGTGGTGAGTCCTTATCTTTTGAGGGCCAGAGTCATTTATTTTAGTTATTGTCATTTCTAGTTTTCAAACTTTTGAGCTAGCTGGGGGCTTGTCCCAACAACTTATCAGCTGGTAGAGGCTTGTAGATAGTGTAGTATTGACATTAACTTATCATTTTCAATGTCAGTTAAAACTTCAATATATATCAGGTATTATCTATTTATGTAAAAGAAAGCTTTTACACTTCAGTAGCTTCCACTCAGTTTTCCATTTAATTCTAAAAGGTCAATAAAATGCTATGCCATAGGTTATCTTGGGGTCACTTGTGATTCTAAGTACCATGTCACGTCCAGGTTGTAGACTTGGGCCGTGACAAACTTGGTATCAAAGCTAGGTTTAGAGTTTCCTAGGATTTCTAAAAGTCGCATCAAGTAGAGTCCTTTTCATGAGTGTGAAGCGCACCACACTTATGAAGGGGAGACTATAAGGAATTTTAGGAAAATTCCCTTTTCTTCATGATTTTTATCGTGCATAGAGTGTGAATCTCTAAAATGTCCTTCTAACTCATGCTCTACCATTTTTAGTTGATAATGCCTCCTAGAATGAAATGGAAGAAGGACCAGTAACACCAACTAGCAAGCACCACAGCTCCAGCAGCCCCTCAAAATGATTATGTGACACCCGCTAAGTTCATGGCTGCTACTCAAATGCTAGCTTAGGAGGTTACCAACCAGGTCAACCAGCAGACCATCATACCTACTAATACGAGTGGGCCTACAACTATTGCTAGGGTCTGAGACTTTACTCAAATGAATCCCCTGAAATTTTACAGGTCTAAGGTAGATAAGGACCCGCAGGACTTTATCGGCGAGGTACAGAAGATCACCCACATTATGGGTGTTACCTCCGTTGAAAGTGTAGAGTTGGCTGCCAATCAACTGAAAGGAGTGGCTCATATATGGTATAGACAATGGAAATAGGGGAGACGGGTTGGTGCAAGTCTGGTGAAGTGGGATGAGTTTGTGACACCATGTTTCTGGACAGGTTCTTTCTCTGAGTGTTAAAGGAAGCAAAGGCGCAAAATTTGTTAATTTTTGAAATAGAATGACTTGCTGGTGTAGGATTACGCCTTAAAGTTCACTCAAATTTCAAAGTATTCTTTGGAAATGATTGTCGAGCTGAGGGATCTCATGCTAATTAAATGAGGTCTCAAACTTGGTGGTTAAGGAGTGCAGGACTGCCACACTCATCAATGATATAGACATCTCCAGACTTATAATCCATGTGCAGAAGATAGAGGTGGAGAAATTGAAAGAGATAGAGAGGGAAATAAGTGGGAAAGGACAGGTCAGTTCGATTATTCACAGCAGAGATTGGGCGATGGTAGTCTCCCACAGCAGCAACAGAGACATCCAACACCTTCTTCAGCTAGTGCTCCTTCTTCTAGGCCCTGTAAAGATCAGAGTGGTGCAGCTTCAGGCTCCCAGTCTCAAAGCCATGTATCCAGTAGTCACACTTTTACAGTATGTCCTAAGTGTGGTAAGAACCATCTAGGTGAGTGCCGTTTGGGAAAGAAGGGTTGCTTTGGTTGTGGCCAGATGGGCCATAGGCTGAGAGACTACCCATCAGCTAGAAGGGGGAAGTCCCAATCCACTACATCAGCAGCTTCGATGGGTCCCCTATCTCAGCAGGTCACTTCTGGTAGGTGGAGGTGGTCAGCGTCAAAAACGCTTTTATGCTCTATCTTCACTCCTGGACCAGCAGAATTCACCTGATGTAGTTATTGGTATGCTACTTCTCTTTTAGATATATGTTTATGCTTTACTAGATACAGGAGCCACACTTTCCTTTGTGACTCCTTATATTGCATTCCGATTTGATATTAGTCCAGAAATTCCCTCGGAGCCATTTTTGGTCTCCATTCCGATTGGAGATTTAGTTAGAGCCAATTGGGTATACAGAAATTGTCCGATCACAGTGTTACATAAATTCATCTCAGTTGATCTAATAGAGTTAGATATGGTCGATTTTGACCTCATTCGTAGCATGGCCTAATTACATTCTTGTTATGCCTCAGTTGACTACAGAACTAGAGTGGTTAAGTTCTAGTTTCCTAAAGAACCATTCCTAGTGTGGAAGGGTAGTATTTTCGTGCCTAAGGGTCAATTTATCTCATACCTTAAGGCTAGGAAGATGATTTATATTGGTTACATTTATCACTTGGTTAGGGTCAAGGATTCTAGTTCTGAAACCCTGACTCTTCAGTCAGTTCCAGTCATCAGTGAGTTCCTAGATGTGTTCCCTGAGGATCTTGTCTGAGTCTCTCTCGAGCGGGAAGTCGATTTTGGCATAGACCTTCTTCCTGATACCCAACCTATCTCAATTCCTCCTTGTAGAATGGTTCCACCTGAGACTAAGGAGTTAGAAGAAAAACTAAAAATGACCTTTTAGACAAGGGTTTCATCAGACCCAACATCTCTCTATGGGGTTCCCCAGTCCTATTCGTTCGAAAGATGGATGGTACACTTAGAATATGCGTCGACTACCGTCAGCTAAATAAGGTTACATTCAAGAACAGGTATCCTCTACCTAGGATTGATAACTTGTTCAGCCAACTCCAGGGAGCTAGCTATTTTTCCAAGATATATCTCATATTAGGATACCATCAACTCAGGATCAGAGAATGTGACATTCCGAAAACAGCTTTCGAACTCGGTATGATCACTACGTATTCGTGGTTATGTCTTTTGGACTAACGAATACGGCTACAACTTTTATGGACTTGATGAATAGGATATTCAAGTAGTACCTAGACATGTTCGTTATTTTGTTCATAGATGATATCCCGGTCTACTCCAGAACAGAGGAGGAACATGCATACCACCTAAGGATAGTTTTGTAGACTCTTAGAGACAGCTAGTTATTCACTAAATTCAGCAAGTGTGAATTCTGGCAGAAATTAGTAGAGTTCCTTGGTCATGTTATCTCCGATGAGGGTATTCAAGTAGATATGAAAAGGATCGAAGTGGTCAAGGACTGGCTAAGATCCACTTCTCCATCAGACATTAGGAGTTTCTTAGGCCTACCCGGTTACTACAGACAATTTGTAGAGGGTTTCTCCCCCATTGCCTCTCTTTTGACCAAAATAACTCAAAAGAAGGTGAAGTTTCACTGGATTAATTCTTGTGAGAAGAGTTTATAGGAGTGGAAAACTCGACTCACTGCAACCCCAATTTTGACATTGCCAGATGGTTCAGATGGATTTGTAATTTATTGTGATGCCTCCAAAATTGGCATTGGATGTGTTCTAATGCAGCATGGTAAAGTGATAGATTATGCTTCTAGAAGCTCAAGGCTCATAAGTAGAACTATTCGACTCACGATCTTGAGTTGGCAGCAGTAGTATTTGCCTTGAAGATTTGGAGGCACCACCTTTATGGGGTTTCTGTGGATGTTTTTACTGACCACAAAAGCCTAGAGTAAGTGTTCAGTCAGAAGGACCTGAATCTGTGTCTAGGAAGGTGGTTGGAGTTATTGAAAGACTACGACATGCGCGTCTTGTACCACCCGAGCAAGGCCAATGTAGTGGCTGATGCCCTCTATTCGGAGTCCCTCCCGAGCGGGAGATTGACTTTAGTATTGACCTTTTTCTCGATATTCATCCCATCCCACATACCTAGAGTCGAATTTCCTAGGAAGAACTTGGAGAATATGAGAGGAAAACTTGAAGCCCTAGCTTTACTCTAAGAGAATTATCTACATTTGTTCGTACTTCTACTATCTAGTTTTTGGAAAGGATGAAAGAGAGGATTGATTACTCCTTTGAGATCCCTCCTAAGATCACCCTATACGACGCAGTTTAGAAGTTAAGTCGATAGGGTTCTACGAAATTGCCCCTGAAACACTTAATGAAATTTCTGCCCCTCAGGTGGTACGACTCAACCTACGAGTCATACCATGGTCCTTATGAACCACGAGTCATGGTTAGGGACTCTACTTCAACTAATTCCTTTGAAGTTTTCCATGGATGCCTCCTATGACTCGTACCAACATCCCACGATTGGTGTTATGACTCGTAACTAAACCCTGAGCCTGCATATGATCTCTCTCATGTCTTATCCTATGAGTCATACCCTAATTCCACGAGTCATACTTTGACTAGAGATTACCTAGGATTTCCCTGCCAAGATCTCTAAAATTTTCCACGATGGCTATATACGGTCCATAACTTCATGGTATGATCCGTTACATCAAGTTATGGTTCCTCCAACCTTAATCTTTGACATTCACCATATCCTCAATTATGATTCATGGTACGGCTCGTACCTCGATTGTACGAGTCATATTGTGACTCGTACGAAGGTAATTTTGCTAGTTTTTTGCAGAATCAACTTTTAAATTTCCAAGATAGTCTTAGGAAGTTATGGGGTGTTACATTTTTGGTGAGCCCTCATCATCTAAGGATGTCTATTAATTTATATTTTCATGTCATATTTTAGTTTCAGACTTGGTGATCTAGTTGGGGGTGTTGTCCCATCAGCTCATCTTACGACTAGATGCTTCTCAGACATACATGTAGTAGATGACTCAGAGTTGTGATATTGTCACTCTTACTTATGCTATATGTTATGTTGATTCTGCTATTCCACGCTTATGTTTTAATTTCCGCTTGATTATGATCTTAAGTCATGCCATGTATGTACCATGGGTTAACTTGGAGCCATTCATGGTTCTAGATCCTGTGTCTCGGTCTAGGATCCATGCTTGGGTCGTGATAGAACATTTGATTGATTTTTTCTTTGTAAAGTGTGATTGATGATGAAAATCATTCAATGTAGCCCAATTACCTTTATGGTGCTTGAAATAGCCATAAGCAATTGGGTAGAAGGGATTTCTCTGTAATTTGACTAAATTGAAGTAGATTGACATCATTGGTACTATTGAAAGATACCCATTGGTTGACTAAGTGATTGCTTGCATGTTCATCTATAGCCGCCATGCTTTTCAACGAAATTTTCTTGAAGGGAGTCTTCACTTTTTTTTACAAGATTTGGCTGAATGGGGTAAACATTCAACGTTTACCAAGATTTTTTAAGTTATTTTCTTGATTTTGATTGATTGCCTTCTGTTCATGCTTGGAGTTGGTCAACAAGTAAATAAAGTGCTCTATACTTCTTTACTACTCGTACAGGCTTGACGAAGTTAAGCTGTATTGAGGGAATCATTTTGTCTCAATCAATCAAGAATGCCTCAACTGGATAAATTCACTTATTTCACACTGGATCTAGCGTAGATCGTCTCCAGCCCACTTGAACAATTTGAAATAATCCCATTGATTCCTATTAAAATAGGAAACTTATATTTATCATTAACAAATCCATCTTTGTTTATGATACTAACTCTCAGTTTGGTCCTACTTTTGGTTTATTTTGTTACTAAAAAGGGAAGAGGAAACTCAGTACCAAATGCTTGGCAATCCTCTCAATTTGCCCATATTGGGTAATTTAGGGAGATCGATCCAAAATTGGGGCCACTTCACTAGTACTTCTCATTAATTGATTTTAACTTAAAGCAATTTACATTCCTTAGTTATATATAAATTTATCCTAACCTAATCCGAATAGTCTCTAAAGTCTTAAATTTAAGTTAACAAGTGCTAAATAGTTTGGGATTAACGTAGTCTCTATGGATTCGATCCTGACTCTCAATTGGGTAGTATATTTGCATTGACCATTTATACTTTCAAAGATTGGAGTGGATTTGAGTGGTGATCCCATACCCCAGCAGAAGCAAGCCTTATTTGAGCGTGGGCTAGACTGGGTTCTTATGTATCAAGATCGCCTTTGTATACCTAACGTAGGTATGTTGGGGGAACAAATTTTGATGGAATCCCATTATTCTCATTATTTAGTACATCTAGGTGCGATGAAGATGTATCGTGACCTAAGGAAGCATTATTTATGGAACATTATAAAGAAGGACATTACATGCTTTGTGGCTTAGTGTTCGAATCGACAACAGGTTAAGGTCGAGCATTAGAGGACAAGAGGACTAACTTAGAACATAGAGATCCCAGGGTGGAAATGGGAGGTAATTAACATGGATTTTATTACATGCTTGCCTCGGACTAATAGGAAGCACGATTCTATCTAGGTGATTGTAGAAAGATTGACGAAATCAGCTCATTTTCTACCAGTCAAGAAGACCTATGCAACAAAAGATTATGCTAGGTAGTACATATGTGAGAATTTTTTCCTTCATGGAGTCCCCATGCCAATCATATTAGATAGAGGAGCTTAGTTTATGGAAAACTTCTGAAAGTCCTTCCAAAGAGGCCTCGATACTCAAGTAAGCCTTAGCATGACATTTCATCCTAGACTGACGGACAGACTGAACACACAATTCAGGCATTTGAACATATTGTTATACCCCAGAAGCCCAAAGATCAGTCTCGGGAGTTGAAATGGAGAAAAATTGAAATTCTATACCAGGTCACATAATGGGTCGTTAGGTGACCCGTGAGGAGATACCACGAGTCGTGAAGTGACTCATGGTCAAGCAAGAAATTGGCATGGCCTGGGGAAGACCACGGGCGTGACCACGAGTCATGGTCAGCCCACACTACTCGTGAGGTCACCCGTGGTCTGGACTGGGTGCTTGGTAGTAATTTGGGTAGTGGGTGTCACGGGCGGTGACCGTGAGTTGTGGTCAGTCACCATAATTCGTGGGGTCCGTTGATGATTTTGGGCAGTGTACATCACGACTCAAGGCCATGAGTAGTGGCCAGTTGGGATGAATCGTTGGGTCCCTCGTTGGGACCCCCTGGTAGTTAATTTTCTACGAATTAGTAAGTGACTTTTCGTAATTTCTAAGTTCCTAAAGACTAAACTACGTCATTTTAGCCTATGAAAGGTGGATTTTAGAGGGTAAGAACTATCCTAAGTCTTCATTCATGCATGAAAGAGAATAGAGAGTTGATCAAAGGATGATTCAAGGTTTTCTTCTTCAATTTCTTTCAATTTCTTTTTGGGCATTCAAGGGAGAGTAATATTAAGCTATCTTTAGGTATGTCAGGATATGAATGGGTGCTTCTATTCACACCCATGCCCAATCTCTACAAATTTATGCAAATCTATCGAAAATCCATTTGGTTTTTGAAATCGAATTTTATGAAAACCTAATGATTTACTAGTGGGATTTTATGTTTTATGAATCTCATTATATTATATGGATTTTGATAAGGTTTTACAACATATTTTACTTATAAAATTATCAATTTCCATTTCTACTAAATTAAGCTTATCTAAGCATGATCTATGATAAGTCGATTTATGATCTTTGCTTCAATTGATAATATTTACAAGCCCAACATGATTTATGATTCGAAATGTGAATTTCATCAATTACCCATTATGATTTGATGATTTTCAAGTTATATGTATGATCTATGAGTATGCATGAAACCTATGATTCATGAATTATGTTTTTGGCCGACTCACGGGCCTTATGACATGGCTAGTTCACGTATTTACAAGAAGATTTACGATTATCATGATTTAACTAGCCTATGAACTCATGTATGTTATACTATTAGCACTATATATGTTTTGGGAGTAGTATCAAACATCGAGTAGGTTCAGGGCCCAGGTTCTGCCCCGAATCTCATAAACTACGTGCCACCGTAGGTATGTTGGGACCTCCTTTGTGACTGTCCCCAGCATACTGGACCTTTTCATGGTGATATCACACTTTTATTGTTATACCCTTGACAAGGTACGAACGGCCTCCCCACTAGGTTTACAAGTCGGACTTCATGTGTACTCATATGGGGTATGCCAGTTAAGAGAATCTCCCACCTTCCTCATGATTTATGCATGTATATGATTATGTATATTGGCTCAAGTTATGTTCAATAAAGATTTCCTCTTATGATTATGATTTCAATTGTATTACGAATGCTTTGAAAGCCTTGAGCCCTATGATATGTTATGTAATGATAATTATGATTTGAGCATTATGTCCTACTCTTATGTTGTTTTATGAGTTTTCATACATTTTAAATGTCCATTTTACTTACCTTGCATACTTAGTACATTCCATGTACTGACCACGTACTTTCTATGTTTTATCATCTCATGATACGGGACCTGACTTCATGCTCACCCTCCCACCTAGATCATCTCAGAGTCTGCCTTCAGCTTATTGGCGATTCCTCATGTTCCGAGGGCCATTTGATAGGCACTATGTTATTTCTTTATGTTTCAGTAGTGGTTCGGGTTAGTTGGGGGGTGTTGTCCCATCAACCATCGCATGTAGTAGACGCTTTCAGACAGGATGTAGAATTCAACTTATATATTTTTCCCATTATGATATGTCATGCTATGCTTACGTTCCTTCTATGTCTTATGTTTTAATCTTCCGCCAAAATGAATTAAATTAGATGTATGCTTATGCCATGGGTCGACTCGAGGCCTCTCGGGGTTCCTTGTCCCGTGTTATAATCTGGGTCTATGTTCAGGTCGTGACACATATGTTGCATGCCTGTGTATTAGACTTCATAGGGAGTTGGGATAAACACCTGGCATTGATTGAGTTTGCTTATAACAACAACTATCATGCGAGGATTCAGATGGTTCCTAATGAAGTGTTATATGGGCAAAAATATAGATTACGAATCATCTAGTTTGAGCTTGGTGAGGCAGAATTTTTGGGACCAGATTTAGTACGCGGGCCATTGCTAAAGTAAAGCTTATCAAAGATAAACTATAGACAACACAGAGCAAATAGAAGACATGTTGATGTATGTGGCTCGACGTTAGAATTTGATATTGATGATTGGGTCTTCTTGAATGTGTCACCTATAAAGGACATTATATGTTTTGGCAGGAAGGGAAAATTGAGTCGTAGGTATGTTGATCCCATGAGATTATTCAAAGAATAGGCAAGGCAGCCTATGAACATGAGTTGCCAGCAGAACTTGAAACAGTTTATCCTGTGTTTCACATGTCGATGTTACTCAAGTGTATAGGAGATTCCGCATGCATTATACCTGTTAAGGACATTCAGATTTCTGAGAAGATGACCTATTCAGAGGTACCAGTTTTAATTCTTGATTGACAAGTGAGGAAGCTTAGGACAAAGGAGGTTGCCTCAGTTAAATATTATGGAGGAGGAATGATGTCAAGGAAATAACTTGGGAAGCAGAAGAAGAAATGAGGAAGAAGTATCCTCACCAATTCCCAACATCTTTGTGATATTAAGGTACTTACTTAATAAGCTATTTCCTTATGTTGATTTAATGAACTCTAAATATATCTGAAGAATTTAAAAGAATAAAGGTAACCTTCATTCAAGGATAAATGTTTCTAAGGAGGGGAGGATATTACACCCCGAAAACTTTTATCGCTCAAACAATATATGTATATGCATGTTTTGCAATTAGAAGTATAAGGATGGAATATTGTAAAAGGACTAGGGGTTGGACTCGTAGATGAGCTCAAGAATGAGTAGAAGGAATGGGGCAAGGCCAGACTGCAAGGGCCTATGTGACACGACACCCTCCAAGGGCAAGAAGGTGTGCAACGCAGCTACCCCCAAGCGCAAAGAGGTGCGTAACGCGCCCCTACCGCTCCTCCACCTCACTTATATATATATATATATATATATTATATATATATATATATTATATATATATATATATATATCATGTTATGTTATTTTAAGTCATTTTAATATTTTCCTAAGGTACTAGCTCATCCAAAACTCAGTCCCTGTTATGTTAGCCCATATCGGATGGTGAGACATTTTGGCAAGGTGGCTTATCAGTTGGTGATGTCCTCATACTTTTCTTTAGTATATCCAGTTTTCCATGTGTCGCTTTTAAACAAGTGCATGGGTGATGCAGCTTTAGTTGTTCTGGTGGAGAGTGTAGGTGTGAAGAATAGCCTTAACTACGAAGAGGTTCTGATTGAAATACTTGATCGTCAGGTTCGGAAGTTAAGAAACAATGAAGTAGCCTTTGTAAAGGTTTTATGGAGGAATCAGCATGTTGAGGGAGCTACGTGGGAAGCCGAAGCAGATATGATGGCTAAATACCAACATCTATTCCCTTCCAGTTCAGTCTCAGCTTGAGGTATATATATATATCATGTTATGTTATGTTAAGTCATTTTAATACTTTCCTAAGGTACTATCTCATTCAAAACTAAGTTCCTCTCTAGGCTTTTCATGGTTTTGAATAAGAATAAGCTCTCCAAACATCTCAAATCACAGATTCATCATAGGTGCTGAATCCTGAAGCCACGAAGAGCGTATCTACAAAATTGTATCATCAAATTGCTTTGGATTGAAGAAACTTCAGTTAATAAAAGTCGGGGAAAATAAATTCTATCCTTGATAAGATTATCTACAAGCTATAATAAGTACATCTACACTTTCAATTTGTAAGGATTTGAGAGTTAGTGTCGAATCAAGATCGTATGACTTGTTATTGTTGTGTTCTTGTAGGGGTTATGTTGATCGAAAATTTCTTAGAATAAAGTATCCTTTCCTTTGTGAAAAATAATATAAATATTTGAAAAGGATTGCAAGCTTACAGTTGGAGTGATCATTGACAAAGTCGAATTATACAATTTGAGGTATGTAAAGCCGCCCCTCTTTCTTCTTTTAGCACGAATCTAAGTTAACATTTAGAGTTGATATGTATGATCTTAGCTCGTGATAAAGTATTGAATAGAGCTTTTCCTGAGATGTGAAGTATATGGTAAGAATTATTATGATTATAGAGATGTATATGAGCTTGTGGTTGAGAAGAGAATTTCATTAGATGTACTATTGTTATCATAGTCATAAATCAAGTCTGGAGACCCCTGATGTGGGCACTGTGGGTTAGTCCTTAATGTTGTAATTGTGAAACGATGTCTTTTGTGATTTCCATGTTCCTAATAATTCTTAATCATCTACTTCTATGTTTTCATATAAGCTAGTTAAATGTCTAAGGACCGAACTTACTAGCTACAATGCCATGTTTGACTTAACAACTAGAAAATACTCATCTTGTTAGTATATTTATGGAAGTAATGTATCTGAAAATGTTGTATAAAAACTCTAATGTTGGCGAAGCAGGTAAAAAGGGGAATCTTCTCATTCCTATACAAATATCACACTCTAAGGCCTTTGGAGTCATATTTAAGAACAACAATTACATGGGCTTAAAAGATTCCTTGTGTCATCGAGGCCTCCTAAGCATCATATAGTTCATTGAGTATATGTGCTAATTGGAAGATTTATGTGTTGTACATGCATAGTTACAATTTTTATAGTCATGAATGAGGCCTAATGAGACCATGGCCTCAGAGTCAGTATATATTTGCATTTATAATACCTCAGAAGCCCAAAGATCAGACCCGGGAGTGAAATGGAGAAAACTAAATATTTTGCACCAGGTCACAGAATGAATCATTCTGTGACCCGTGTGGAAGACCACGAGTTGTGAGGTGACTCATGGGTGAGGTTCCAAGCTTGGGTTGAATTTTGGAATTTGAGATCCCCACGGACCTGAACACGAGTCGTGTTCAGTCCCCACGACATCTTGAGTCAGCCATGGGCAAGGGATTGAGGAAAGTGAAGGGGGCCTAGCAGTGTACCCTACGGAAGGTCCCCACAAGTCGTGGTCAATCACCACAATTCATGAGATGGGTCGTGGGCATCAGGTAATGAATGATCCGAGGTTTGAAGCAGTGGAGATAATGAGTGGTGACCACAAGTCGTTGTCACTGATAACGATTCCTATGATGGCTCGTTATGAGATCCAGGTGAATAAAAATAGTGTACCCAACGACCGATGTAAGGACTCGTGGTTGGTGGCAACGACTCATTAGGTCCCTTTTGGGGACTGATGAGCAAGTATTTTTCTGCGAAGTTATTAAGGGTATTCTCATCATTCCTGTGCTCTAAGGTCCTATACTATGTTGTTTTAAGCTATTTTCAGGGGGTATTAAGATAGATTTAGTCATTCTAGCCTATTCTAAACCCATGCATGCAAGCTAGAGAGTTAGAGAGGAGATCAAGTTAAGCCCTTCCAATTCTTCTCAAATTCCTCTTGGGTAATCAAAGAAGTGTAAGAATCAGCCTTAATCAGGTATGTAGGGTGATGAATGCGTGAATCTGTACACATCCATGCCCAATCACTCTCTCAATCATGAAACTCCTATATTGATTCCATGGGGTTTTAACCCAATGCATGAATTTTTTCTAATTCTCTACATGGGTATGATTTAATGAGTTTTTATTGTTGAATTATGAATTATGGGCAAGTTTTATGTTGTTTTCAATAAAATCATGTTTCAAGCTTTATAAATTTAAAATGCCCATTTATGAGAAATTCATGAAAGTTGAGATTGATGATGAATGATCGAGTATGATGAGATATTCTTGATGAAAAGAATGTTTTTGAGTTACCCATATTTATAATCATGTTTTCAAGTGAATTGAGTATTTTCAAGCATGTTGAAGTATTGGGAAATGCCTACATGTTAAAGTATGATTTATGATTTCCCGAATTGAGCTTACCACATGGTTTTGGAGCGAAGACTCCCAATTATTTTCAGCTTATGGTATAATTTAAGCTAAAGCTTCTCATATATATATATATATATATATATATATATATATATATATATATATATATATATATATATATATATATATATATATATATATATATATAATTTCAGATTTGAGGTGTATTTGATTATTGAGCTTCCTCAGTAGACGATGGTGAGCTTTGTTAAAAATAATGATGGAGAATATATGGATGTGTTTGGGAGTAATGTCTAGCACCGAGTAGGCTAAGGGCCGATCACCCTATGCCTCAGAACTACGCGCCAATGTAGGTTGATTTATATATACTTTGGAGCCTCCTTTGTGAGCTATCCCCTGCCCGATTGGGCCACAATATTGATATCAATATCATGATATCGTCCTTAGCCTTGGCAAGGCCTTGGATAGCTCTACCCACTTGAGTGTGATAGTTGGGACTACGTATGCTCTATCGTGGTATGTCAGTTATATGACAAGTCTCCCATTGTTCTTCATGATTTCAGTTATGTATGTTTATCATTCATGATATATATATATATATATCTACATGTGTTCTAAATAAAGTTTGACCCAATGTTTAGCTTTAATTATGATTAATAGATTTTAGCTTTGGGTCAATCGATTTAGTTATGATGTTATGTTATGTTGAGTTCATGTTTTCAGAATATATTATGCAAGCCATACTCTCAGATTCTTATTTTTTTTATGTTAAATCTTATGCACGTTTTAAATGATTTTACTTATTTAAGTGGTTTTACTTACCTTGCATACTCGGTACGTTTCACGTACCAACCGCATACTCTATGCTGTTTCATGATACGGGTCCTGGTACCCAGACTCAGCCTCGTCCTTAGCCAGCCTTTCAGAGTTAGCATCCCACAGCTGTTGGTGGGTCCTCATCTCCCGAGGACCATGCTCAAAAGGGTACGCAGAGGGCTCTGATACCAAAAGGGATAAGACAGGGTGAGGAAATGGTGGGCAAGGCGGCGAGATTACAGGCACAATAATTTTCCTACGAAGGGGGACTGGGCTTCAATATCCCGAAGGACGACCTACCATGAAACCCGGCTTCAACATCCCGGAGGACGGCTTGCCAAGTCAATCGAACAGTAAATTTCATCATCGACATAAAATAATTTCTTTACAAAAAGGGGATGGCTTCTACATCCACCTGGAAGGTTTGCCAAGCTATACAACTCGGGAAATCTTTTACTCTACTTATAAATTTAGCTGATTATAAACTTCGAAAAACTATTGTACTTGTAACAAGTTTACTTACCTGACATGTCGAGGCCCTATACTACTTCAAAAGGATCAACTATACCATGTCTTTGGAAAGGAAGAACAAGAGAGAATTTAGCAAACACACATATTATTGAACATAGGAAAGTTTTTACATGACTCAACTAGTTGCGTTCCTCTCTCTACACTATTTTACTCTACAATGGATAGCCTAGCCTCCTTTATATAGAGGTTAGGAGACTAAAATATAAGACTTGGCACACCTTTCTAGAAATCCTAACAAAATGAAAATGGCACACTTATTTACATGGCCTGATAAAAACAAATCTGACACACTTATTTAAACAAACTCATCTACAAAGACTAATAACAACAGAAGCATAATAAACCAAATGGCCTAATGAAACGGCTAGCCTAATATGCACAAGGAACCCATGTCAAAAGCATGTGAAGTGGGGCCCGCTTTCATCTTTATATGGGTAGTAAATTTCGGTGGGTGATCTGAGGCGGTGAGCTTCTAGAGTCTCGCACACGTCTTGCATACATCATCATCCATTATCTAGTGGGACAACGTGTGAAGGTGCCATTGGGGGGTTTGAGCATTCTCCACCTGGATCCCGTTGTACTCCATGTTTGCCGACGAAGAAGCTAGTATCATGCAAACTCCATTTTAACGATCTCGTAAAGTAGCATTTCCTGCTCGACGTTTCTGCAATGGCTTGCTTCATTTTTGGATAGTGCTGTGATGAAGTATTTGATAGGACGTTCATCCTGATCCGTGTAATGGCTTGAGTGATTTCATCCCTGGTGATCTCGTAGGGTGCCTGATATTCCTTTTTTGCTTTTTAGACTTCTTCCCTTTGAGGATGTGTATCAGTGTGATTCCATGGTGCCCATTCTTTTGGCCAAATCTCTTTTGGAATGTACTTATTTTTCTGGAAGATAAACCTTTGTGCTTCATAGTATTCTTCTTCCAAGGACAAAATAGATATTGGAAATCACCAACAGAAAGAGAGCTTTGGCTCAGCTTGGACTTTCCTGTTGATTAACTTTACTGGTCGATGCAACATGAATATTTTTGCATCATATGAATTCTTGAAGCACTGAACCCAGTATTGCCGCGGTTTGAACCATTGTGCCCATCTGAGAATTTGCAGGTGTGAAAGTATCTTTGGATTTAACTGGATCATCTTTGAGAACACCTTCATATCCATATCGATGAGGAATTCAATGTGAATTAGGAAGAAGTTGAATTTCTTGATTCCATTTTTCACAGCTAGAATTTCCTTGAAGGAGGAATGTTAGTTCTGCTCTGAATCCTTGAATTTTCCTCTAGCATATCCACATATCCTTCTGTGGCCATCTTTTTCTTCCATAAGAACTGCACTCCAGTATTCATTGCTGGCATCAGTTTGCAGTATCTTCTTTTCATCTGAAGGAATATGGAGAGTCTTCACCTGTTGGGAGATTTGCTTGATCCTTTGGACAACTTCATCCTCCTCTTTACCCCATGCTTGGGCATTCTTTTTTAGCATTTTTGTAAGTGGATAAATATATGTAAAGACTTCAGGAATAAAATCTCTAACATAATTTATAATCTCTAAAAATTGTTGAAGCTGCTTTGCGGTGAAGTTTGTGTCTGGAAATCTGAGTAATTCCTGACATATGTGCGGACCTGGACAATATGCTCCATTGCTAAAATGTATCTCTAAGAAATCAATGTCTTTTTGAACAAGGACCATTTTCTTAGCAGAGAGAATAACTCCATTTGCTCTTACTATATCATGGAAATGATGGAGTTAGGCAAAGTGCTCCTCCAAAGTATCACTGAACAATAGGATATCGTCAATGTATACTAGTGAGGTGTGGAGGATAGGCTGAAAGATTTTGATCATGGCTTTTTGGAATAGAGAGGGTGCAGGTTTCTGTCCAAATGAAATAACCTTCCATTGGAAGTGTTGGTCAGGAATGCAAAATCCCGTTTTTGGTCTTTCCTCATGATGTATCCCCAATTGCCAAAATCCAGTTTTGAGATTTTGGCTAAGTGTGAAAATAGGGTAAGCCTATTAGGTATAGGGAATTTATCATCTTGGAGGAAATAGTTGAGTGGCTAGTAGTTTATGACTAATCTGAGTTTACCTCTTGTTTGCTCAACTCTCTTGTTGACATAGAAAGCTTCACATTCCCATTGAGAATCAGACGACTCAATCAGTCCAAACTCCACGAGTTCAGCGCACTCTTTCTTTGCAAGCTGAAGGTGCTGTGGATTCATGCCAGAATGGCTTGCCTTGGTTGGGTTGATGTTTTCATTCTTCTTGAATGGGAGTTTGATGAAGAATTCTTCATTCAGCCATAGTGGGTTGTGATATTTCTTCACGAACTCCTTATGAGATTCAACACATGAATGTTCCATCAACTGTTGCTCGATTTCTCTAATCTGTTCATCTTTAGTGATCTGGAATAAGCATGAGACTACTGAGTATGGCTTGAACTACTTTTTGAATGCTATTCCATAGGCTCCAATGTGGAGTCCATCCATGAGTTGTCTGAAGATATCAAATCCGATTATGAGATCCTTTCTTGGGACATCTGATCCGAACAACTTTTTTCTGAATTTTTGTCCTGGGAAGAACTCGATTGTTATCGGATGTTTTGTGATGACCATGGCTGTCAGGATTCCATTTGATGCAGTGTTGAAGTTCTTGAAATGAGTGATCCACTGATCATCAGGATGTACTGTTGGATTCATCAATGATGAGGATGCACAAGTATCTATGAGTGGAATGACCTGAACTGGTTTATCCCATTTGGTTGGATAAACATTCAGCTGGACCTGAGGACTATTGATAATTCTATTGATTTCCTCAGCCTCTGAGATCTGGTAATGGTCATTCCCATGTTCGTCATATACTCCCATGGAGAAAAGGGTGTCTTCTGACTGCTCATCTTCTGCAGAAAGGACTGATTCAAGATCATTGTCCCTAACATCATCGTATTCTTTTATTTCTGTGAGAAGCCGGATAGACTTTTAAGCTTGATGACAGTTCTTTGCGAAATGTCCGATCTTATGGCAGATGAAGCATCTGTCATTCTTCTGGAACCTACCTGGATACTTTCTCCTGAAGTATTTTATTCGCCTGGTGTATTTGGATCTTCCTCTAGTAGGCTTTGTCCATTTGAACTTCTTGTATTTCTTGTATCTTCTTTGCCTTCGAGCATGGCAAGAGCAACTGGATCCGGTGATTAGGTCAATCTTGCTGCAAGCTTTATCAAGGGCTAGATTGTTGTGCATGATCTGCTTCAGAACAGATCTTTTTGTGTAGATATCTTCTAGCGCCATGAAAATTGCTTGGCTTATGTAGCCAACTTGAGGGATTGTGATTCACTGGAACCTTTCCTCAATAATCATCATGGTTCGTCCTGCTAACATCTTTGGCAAGGATGAAATGAAGGCTTGTTTCAAACTGGCGTCTCCACCTAGTTCAAAGTATATTTTTGCCATTTTATGGAAATGAATATCAATGACATCTCTGTCGAATGATACGCATTTCATCTCAAAGAATTGTCTTATTAGCTTTTCTTGCCTTTGGCCTATATCTCCACAAAAGACTTCATGCATGATTCTAATGTTGAAAGAAAAGTCTTGGGACGTGAGGAAAGTATTCTTGTCATACATCCCAGTGGGATCCACCAATCTCTAAGGACGCCGGAGAACCTTGATGTGAACTCTAACAGGATTAGATATTTATCTCGCTCTACCAAGTGTTTCATTACCATCTAAGTAAGGAAATCTTGGATCCTTTGTAGCCATTTCGAAACCTTGACATCATCGAGATGAAAGTATGGAATCCAATTCCAACCGATTTTGGCGTTGGTTGTTCTGGTCTCCTTTCCAGAATTAGGTCTTCTGTTATCCCGTCTTGATCATCATCGACTTCAGAAACTTCTGGTTCTCTTGGTCGGTTCGCCGCCTTGCCCGCCGTTTCCTCTGGCTGTCTTACCCCATATTTGGTATCAGAGCCCTCTGTGTACCCTTTTGGTATCAGTGCCAGAACCATGTCCTTTTGGAGGGAGGAACAGTTTGAGTAGTTATGGGTGAGTCTACATACAGTAATTGTAAATATTCTTCTTCTTCTTCGTCGAGTCTTTGTAAATATATAACCAAAGTACCTATGTCTACTACACTCAGTAAAACTTTGTCTTGTAAATATGACTATCTTTATGAAGTAGATATACTACCATATGAAAACAAAGTGTCCAGTACATACTTGCCTCTCCTAAATCCTTATTTCTGCCTTTGCCAAAAATACAACCAATCCATGGTTACAAATTCGTTCTTTGGTCCAACATAAACCTAAAGGAATAAAGGAATACATTGCTGCTTTGAAACTCGATCAACATTCTATTCTTGCTACTCAAGAAGAACAGTTTGTCACCTTGCAGATTCCCGATGATTTTCCAAAACTATGAAAAAGTCACGGATTCACCCATATTCATTTTGGTGCTGTCCGAATCGCCTTGTCATATCATGGAAGGAAAGGCCAGCCTATTGTTGCGTGCCTTTCACTCCTTGATACACAATACCAGGAGTACCAACATGCAAATTTGGGTACAACCGAGGTCACCTTAAACGCTGGGATAGTTTTTGTCGCATTATATCCAAATTTCAACATGTCCCTAAGAGATCCATATCTTACAGAAGCCTTAAAGATCACAGTCCAAATATAGGGAGCTCCACAAACCAGAGATGCTATCCAGGCAACTCTTCACTACCAAATAGCTTGGCGAGTTCAGAACCATGCTATGGATCTTTCATTTCCGGGTGGAGATGATGCTTTACTACTACCTATAGATGCAACCAATGGAACTACCACATGCACCCAAATACCCAAAATAATACCAAAGGAAGAGCTTGTCAAAGTTCTTCCTGACTCATGGGTTACCAACTATGAGCGATGAGAAAAACTCCTGTTGAACCTCTTCGATCCATAGAATCAATCTTTGTCAAAAAACAGGATAAAATCATAGCTATAAGCTTTGACCACTCTCATCTCAAAAAACCAAATAGCACAACCTTTTCTCTTCAGATGTACCAGCCTACATCCGAACCTCTGCGTGAAGATGAAAAAGATCCATTCGGTTGGAGCCTTCTAGCTGTCATGAGTGAACATGAGTGGATCAAATAGTTCAATCATGAAGGTCGTGATGTAAGATGGTTCAAATGTCCCTTCATCGGGCACTGCCTTGGGATATCGAATGTGACTTCCAAGAATGTCTGGATGATGAAGTTGAATATATAAAGAAGAAGGCCAAACCTAAAAAGAAGAAGGGGAGATGCACTGAAAGGGAATTTCAGAAGCAATATGAAGAAGGGGATACATCTATCGGTTCCATTAGCCGTATAGGAAAATATTAATTCCTTGTCTCCTACAAACCCCAAGACTGGCAAACTCTCCCTACTCCAGCTAAAAAACTTAACAGCTCTCAAATCTTCATGAAGAGTCCATCTAGTTCTAGCCGTACTCCAGAATTCCTATCACAACAACCCTTTGAAAATGATGGTGTAAGCCATGCACCATAAATACCAAAGAAAAATGTTATGTTGCCTACTGGAGAAAAGCCACCTACTAGTGATATTGAGGCTTCCATCAACTGGCAATCAGAGAATGCCATCTGGCAGAATAAAGTGCTGACTAACATCTGCACTTCCCTCAAGAACGTTGCTCACACACAGACTAAGATGATGAGCAAGGTGGAGAGCATTGAGAAGAAAGTGGAACAGTTATCCAATCAACATGTCAGTCTTATCTGAGCCCTGGAACTACGACTGCAGAATATGCAGTATGAGATCTGTCCACCAGGCACTTCACTTTTCCACTTCTTATCACAATAACAAAAGGAAATGGCTAACATCAAAGAACAAATCAAACTACTAAGACATGACGTTTTGAGCCACAAAAAACCCAAAGTCAATCTCCAAAATCCTCCCTTTTCCCTATGTCATCACAGACATACTCACCACCTAAATTGGCCCGTCCAGGTACTACCTCTCCTTTCACTCCATATGGACCCACACCTTATCCTCAAAAATCCAAAGAGGAAACTAAGTTTGATATTGCAAAATGGGTTTGGGAAAAGGATGATGCCCTTGCAGCAGAAAAATAGGCCAAAAGAAGGAAAAAGATTGGAGAAAGTTCAAAGGAGCCAGATCAAGAAAAATTGATGATCTCAGATCATGTTGTTTCAGAACTCTATGGCTTAGACGAGAATGATAGTACAAGATCCATCATTGAAGAGACAACGGACAATGATCCAACTGATGAAACTAAAGAAACGGAGATCGAGTCAAGTGAGGATCTCTCACTAGACACCTCCGAGGAAGATAATCCATCAACTTATCAGTATTAGAGGATTTTTAGATATAGAATGTGATCAGCCTCAGATTTGTGTGTATTTCTGATGTTACGCTTATTTTAGACTTCTACTAAGTCTATCATATTGATATATCATTTTCATGATTCAATTAGATGTATGTTCATGCCATGGGTCGACTTGGAGTCCCTCGGGGTTCCTTGTCCCATGTCTCAATCCGAGCCTACGTTCGGGCCATGACAAACTTGGTATCAGAGCAATACGTTTGAAGTGTCCTAGGGTGTCTGAGAGTCGCTATTAGTAGAGTCTTCTTAAAGGGTGTGAAGCACGCCACACTTATAATGAAGAGGCTACGAGATGTTTAGGAAATGTTCCCTTTTTTTCCATGATCTATGTCATGTGGTAAAATTCCTCCTATCCTTCTAACTCGTGCTATTCACGATTACAGAACCACGGATCCCTGCAGAGTTAATAGTAGGAGGAATAGAAATAGAAGTGGCCACGAGGATGGCAATGGAGACAGCCAATGACAAGCCCCACTAGTCCAGGAGCACTATGCACCGGAGCGGTTGCCCATCCTGTGCTATCTGTGACGACATAGGGAAAAAAGAGGATTTTAGAGAGTGGCTTAGGGTTTTTTGTGGCTCAAAAGGTCCATCTCTTAGTAGTTTGATTTGTTCTTTGATGTCATCCATTTCCTTTTGTTGCTGTGAAAAGAAGTGGAAAAGTGAAGTGCCTGGTGGACAGATCTCATACTGCATATTCTACAGTCGTAGTTTCAGGGCTCGGATAAGACCGACATGTTTATTGGATGACTGTTCCACTTTCTTCTCAATTCTCTCCACCTTTCTCATCATCTTAGTATGTGTGTGAGCGACGTTCTTGAGGGAAGTGCAGATGTTGGTCAGCACTTTGTTCTGGAAGATGGCATTCTCTGATTGCCAGTTGATGGTAGCCTCAATATCACTGGTAGGTGGCTTTTCTCTAGTACGCAACACAACATTTTTCTATGGTATTTTTGGTGCATGGCTTACACCATATTTTTCAAAGGGTTGTTGTGATGGGAATTCTGGAGTATGGCTAGAGCTAGATGGACTCATCATGAAGATTTGAGGGCTGTGAGGTTTTTTAGCTGGAGTAGGGAGAGTTGGCCAGTCTTGGGGTTTGTAGGAGACAAGGAATTCATATTTTCCTGGACGGCTAAGGGAACCGATAGATGGATCCCCTTCTTCATGTCACTTAAGGAATTCCTTTTCAGAGCATCTCCCCTTCTTCTTTTTAGGTCTGGCCTTCTTCTCTATATATTCAACTTCATCATCCAGAAATTCTTGGCAGTCACATTTGATATCCCAAGGGCAGTGCCCGATGAAGGGACATTTGAACCATCTTATGTCACGACCTTCATGATTGAACTGTTTGATCCAATCATGTTTACTCATGAAACTTGGAAGGCTCAAATCGAATGGATCCTTTTCATCTTCAGGAAGAGGTTCAAATGTAGGCTGGAACATCTGAAGAGAAAAGGTTGTGCTCTTTGGTTTTTTGAGATGAGAGTGGTCAAAGCTTATGGCTACGGTTTTATTCTGTTTTTTGACAAAGATTGGTTTTGAAGATCAAAGAGGTTCAACAGTAGGTTCTCTCATCTGCTCATAGTTGGTAACCCATGAGTTAGGAAGAACTTTGACAAGATCTTCCTTTGGTATTTTTCTGGGTATTTGGGTGCATGTGGTAGTTCCGTTGGTGGCATCTATATGTAGTAGTAAAGCATCATCTCCACCTAGAAATGAAAGATCCATAACATGGTTCTGAACTCGCCAAGCTATTTGGTAGAGAAGAGTTGCCTGGTTAGCATCACTAGCTTGTGGAGCTCCATGTATTTGGACTTGGATCTTTAAGGCTTCTGTAAGATATGGATCACTTAGGAACATGTAGAAATTTGGATATAACGTGACAAAAACTGTCCCAGTGTTCAAGGTAACCTCGGTTGTTCCCAAATTTGCATGTTGGTACTCCTTGTATCGTGTATCAAGGAGTGAAAAGCACAAAACAACAGGCTGGCCTTTCCATCCATGATATGATAAGGCGATTCGGACAACACAAAATTGAATATAGGTGAATCAATGACTTTTTCATTGTTTTGGAAAATCCTCGGGAATCTACAAGTGACTTTCATGCCCCGCCTTGGGAGGCATGACTGGCACCTGGTGCCCTACTAAGACCTGGACTACTGGACTACTGAGCCTAAGCACTTCTGGTGCCAGGCTGGCTCTAACTCTGGATTCATGGAACCAACGGGCTATATAACGACTGTAAATACAGCCTCCGGCCGACTAGGCCTATAGCCACCTGTAAGACAACAACAGCTAACCAGAACAACAGTAGTTTAAAGGAACCTATGCGGGCCGACAAAGCCACCATGCTGACTAGTTTCAATGAAACGCTGAATCAAATGCTAAACTACTCTGTAACCGGCAAGGTCACCAACTATTAACTGAATAAGGCCCCACACGGCCATCATAAACAACTAAAACATACACACGGCCTCACATGACCGGTATATCTAACCAAAGGGAATATACAATCTGCAAGCCTCTAAGAATACTGATAAGATGGTCGGGATAGGGCCCCGGCCTACCCATACTATACAACAAAAGAAAAGGAATAAACCTCTAGCTGTCTAGCTCCAGATGACAGGAGCTGATGACTTTGTGTGCTGGCTGGAATTACGAGGGATCGGCTCCTCGTCTATGAGTACCTGCAGGCAAGTAATGCAGCGCCCCCAAACGGGCGTCAGTACCACTGGTACCGAGTATGCAAAGCAAAACTGAACATAACTGAAGATAAACAGTAAACTGGTAGTTACTGAAATGACAGAGAATAGCTAAAATTGTCTGGAATAGCAGAATCTGTACCGAGCTTAACTATACTGGAGAGAAGGTAAGAATCATACCTCTCGATGCAGCGTCCTGCTATCTATCAGTTTAATAAGTGACATATATATATATTTACTAAGTAACACACACATACACACACACACATATATATATATATATATATATATAACATACAAGAACCTATACCAGCCCGCATAAGCCGGAAGGTGCCAATCAACACGCAATCTATATACCCCTACCTGGGTCAAACCATCCAAAAATAAATTCACTCCACTCATCTAATAACTACGAGCATCCTGCCGGCCCCCTAGGTATGCAGCTTGGGCCCTCTGGGTCCTTGACTATAACTGTATTTGAGTTTGGAGGACTCCTGTAACTGTAATCTGAGATCTGTATTTGTAATCTGTAATCTGTAATCTGTGCCCTGGGCGCGAGTGCTCGACAGGGTATGCTATAATGCTGATCAGCCTGCTATGGGGAATGCTCCATCCTATCTTTGTCCTACTGTGGACGGCATGCCATTCCTGGGGCGATAAGGAATCTCTAAGGGTGCCCACATAACACAATCAGGTCTCAACAAACAACAATAATCACATATAACATGTATAATAAATCTGATAATACAGTTCATGTTTTGATATTCTATTCTGATTCTTTGGCTGAGTTAAATTGAACCTGGTACTGAGTCTGAAATAATATCTCGCTGTTTAATACTGATTTACTTCCTTTTATTCTGAATATGACACAATAATGCAAACATACTTAATACTCGGATTCTGGAACTTCCTTCTGTAATTTGCTCTATTTTACTACACTAGAATTACTAACTTGCCGAAGAAACTGGCTTTACATACCTCAGTTGCCGACTTTCTGACTAACTGATGTAGCTCGGCCAATATCCAGCTATTTCTTCCAACTGCATTCATATTCATAGAAAATAGAACTAAATCCATCAATATTCTGGAAGAAAACACTACTTTGAATATATATACTGTCCAAACTTTGACTTATCGAAAAACAACCGAAAACTCGCTATTTCTCGAAATTCCAGAAGAGAGAAATACTCACTTTAATGCTGGGAGTGTATTAACACTAGTTTGGAGTAATTCCACTAACTTTGACTCAGCGGGTCGCTGCTTCGCCGGACGATTCTTATGAAACTAAATCCGTAGGAATGCACTCTGCAACTTTATTCTTCGGTACCCAAAGTTAATTTGAGTTTGGACCGCGTTTGATGGTGTAATCGGAAGGGATTTTATGAAAACCCTTCGTCTCCCCTATTTTTGTTCTTTCTCTAGAAATGAAAAATGGAAAGTGACCAAAAAAAAACCGAAGTGGGGCTTCATATACTTGGACCTGAACCCCCTGCCCCTCTGTGGCACGCTGGCCATCGCGGAGGGGAAGCCTCCTTGACACGCTTCCTGTCGCGGATGGGCTTTGCCTGACTTCCTCTTTAAGTTGCATTTGTCGAATGCGATTTATAAGTCGCATTTTCCTTGCGATGCTCCGACTTGGCGCTTGTCCGGTCTTCCCCCGGGCCTTTTCCTAGCATGTATGGAATTCTAAAGCTCTTAACCAATATGCAAATAGGCCATCTAAATGGCAAGAATTTACGGGGTGTAACATCCTCCCCCCCTTAAGAACATTCGTCCTCGAATGAAAACTTATGCTTGCAAGAATCTCAACTTACTTGACTTATTCTAGAAAAATTTTGGCAGAGTTTCCCCTGTAATATGGACTATCTCAAAAATCCTGAAACTCAGAAAAATCCAATACAGGTACTCCATATAATACTATAGCATTCATTTCACAGTAAGCTGAGGTTAACTGAGGATATCTGACTTTCATATCTTCCTATGCTTCCCAAGTCATTTCCTCTCAGTTCCTATTACGCCACAATACTTTGATAGAAGCAACATCTTTAGTTCTCAACCTGCGAATCTGCTGGTCTAGTATGGCTATTGGAACCTCTTCATATGCTAGCTCTTCCGTAACCTAGACATCCTGAACTGGGACAACTCTGGAGGGGTCTCCTATATACTTCCTCAGCATGGACACATGGAAAACTGGGTGAACAGACTCTAATTCTGGAGGTAAGTTTAACTCGTATGCCACTTGGCCTATTCTTCGGCGAATCTGATAAGGCCCAACAAATCTCGAGCTGAGCTTGCATTTCTTGCCGAATTTCATCACCCCTTTAATTGGAGAGACTTTCAAGAATACCCAGTCATTCACATTAAATTCCAAGTTTCTGCGCCGCACGTCAGCATACGATTTCTGGCGGCTCTGAGCAGTCAGTAGGCGTCCTCTGATAAGCTTTACTTTTTCTTCTTACTGATGAATGATCTCTGGCCCAATCAAAGCTGATTCTCCTACTTTAAACCAACCGACTGGATATCTACACTTCTGCCCATACAACGCTTCATAAGGCGCCATCTGAATAGCTGAATGGTAACTATTATTATAGGCGAACTCAATGAGTGGTCGACGTTCATCCCGGCTACCTCCAAAATCTAACACACATGCTCGCAACACATCCTCGAGCATTTGAATAGTGCGTTCTGCCTGCCCATTTGTCTGAGGATGAAAAGCTATGCTCAGGTTAATCTGTGTTCCCAGCCTCTCTGAAATGACTTCCAAAACTTAGCTTTAAATTACGCCCCTCTGCCGGAGATAATGGACACTGGGACGCCATGCAGTCTTACTACTTCTCTGATATACAGCTCAACATCATCTTCGACAGAGAAAGTAGCCCTTACTGGCAGAAAATAGGCTGATTTTTATTATTCTGTCAACAATTATCCAAATCGAGTCATATCTCCGCCTGGTGCGGGGAAATCCTGCTACAAAATCCTCTTGCTTCCTACTTATGAAGAGGCACAACTATGTCTTGAGTCAATCCGCCTGGTTTCTGGTGTTCAGCTTTTACTTGCTGGCAGTTAGGACACTAAGCTACGAATTCTGCTATTCCCTTCTTCATTCCTGGCTACCGGTAGATTTCTTTCATATCATGGTACATTTTAGTCGAACCTAGATGGAGGGAATGATGAGCATAGTGTGCCTTGCCCATAATCTACTGGCGAAGTCTTGCAACGTCTGGAACGCAAAGGCGATCTTTATATCTCAACACTCCATCCTCGGTTACCTGAAAACTCTGCTCGCATGCCTCAGTCTACTGGAACTTTGCTATTTCCTACATCAGGTTAGTCAGAGGTGCTGCAAAAGTGGAAAATCCTTCCACGCACCTTCTAGTACCTGGCTAACCCCAGGAAACTGCGTGCCTTGGTCGAAGTGGTAGGTCTGGGCCATGTTTTCACTGCTTCTATTTTCTGTGTATCTATCTATATACCAACCTCCGACACAATGTGACCAAAAAGACTACTAAATTCAGCTAGATTCACCTTTAGAGAAATTGGCATGTAATTGACGATCATACTAATTTATCATACCGGAGAAACTGACAAGTAATCTCTCTGTATAGCTAGATCTTATCTGGCCTTATGTCCTACATTCTAATGCCACTCACTGTTGGGATAATCTGTATGACTGTCTGCACACCATGTGCATGTATCTAATCAGAGGATCCTGAATCTGATAGTGATCATGATCTCTAATAATCTGGCTGAATAACTGAATGGCTGGGCTGAAGGACCCAAATGCTGAAGTAGTCTAACAATGCTCTAAATGTCCTACTCGGACAACTGTAGCTCATGCATAACTGTAGAGTTAGGGATAGCTAACTGCTTTGTTCTTCTAATTGAACAACTGTAGAGCTGGGCTTAGTCAGATTTACTCTCAGGCGATCCGTTCCTGGATCTTCACAGGGAACCTACTGACTTCCTTGTCTTAGTAAACAGTATGCTAGCAGAGTACTACCAATTCCTCATGCCTGGTTCGTATCCACTCAGATCTATACTGCTGTACTAGGAAATTCTCAGTCTTTTGGGTAACTTTGTAAAGACTGGCCCCCCCTCCTGGGATTCTATATACTTAAACATTTACGAGAACTGGCTAGAGTACTGGCCCATCACCGACTACTGCTGTGGACCCTTCCTTGGGGTACTCACGATTTTGTCTGACTGGGACGGCTGGCGGGCTTGCGGGGTGTTCTACATGATAACTGCTAGGTCGACTACGGCTGACTCTCACCTACAAGGCTGGAAAAATGATGTACGACCACTTAACATACTAGAGAATTCAGGTGTTGCTAACCTCTGGAATATGCTTAGTCGGTCTCTATTTCTGGTTCTGGCACAGGCGATAACGTTACTGGTCTTTAGGGATGCTTCCCTGCTAATACAAGTGCCAGCTGGTCGTTAGACCGTCTAACTGCACCCGTATCGTCATCCACCTGATTCAGGCTACTAACTCTTGTGAGCTTCTAAAGTCTAGATCTAGAAACAAGCATATAAGTCCATTAACTCAATAAAACTAAGAACTGAGAAAGTTTCTATGGCTTCATACGTGAATCACACTTAACCTTCCCCTTCTCTCTTTTTTTTGGCGAGGGTCCTGTAGTACAATCTGTATATACTTCCTAGCAGCTAACAAGAATCTGTGTGACTGTAACCTCTATTGGCAGCTACTCACAACATATCTGATATCTGTATATATGTATCAACAACTACATACAATACATACTGAATTTTGTAGTGATATGTAATCTCTGACATGCTTTATTGAATTTCATACTGCACATGATATACTACTTCTATAGTCTACTGATATCTCCTGTGCTCTCGTACCATTTCATTGGATTTTTGTCCCATTCCGAAAGCAACAAACACATGCACTTTAGCTATGATCTGCTATTTGAAATTTCGCCACTCTTACAACATGGGGTCAACATCCGCACCTTTTGGCCTTACTTGGCATTACATTAAGGGCCCGTGACTGTCTATTGAACCTTGCCTCTAGGCCACACTAGATTAGAGTCTCCAGGTCGGCACCCTCTTACCTCCTCCGTACTACAATCTTACTGTCTCTTAACTGTCAGTCCGAGGCTTAGTCCTTAATACACGATATTCTCTCAATCTGGAGGTGATTCTAATTTCCACTCAAAATTTGGTATTCCTGCTTCTTCCCTTTATCTTGCTTAAGCTGAGCTCTAGGGTTCAAGGTATCTACCTTACATTGTTAATAAGGTTACTGGTCAAGTCTTAGCTTATACTTTTTCTGGCTTGCAGTCAGACCCATCTGATTCATATGACCTCCCTACCTTTTGATATCACAACTGAAATCATAACCATTATCTTACAGGTATATCCTGCCGTCGTTAGCGTGTTATGGTGGACTTGGCCTTTTTCTGACTCGAACTTAACTATTACTGGGAGTTCATCACTGACAGATCTTTTACACCCACTTCGAGTAAGCTAGTAGTCTTACTCGCTCTTCTGACTTATTACGTGAGGGTCTGCACAACTTACGTAATCATAAGGCTCCTTACTCTTTCTAAAACTTTTTGGAATCAATCGATCCGTCACTTACTGCTTACTTTGGCAACATCGCCTCAATCCTTATGCTCCTTGATATACTGGAATCAAAACTAAGAGGTAGGAATAGCCTTTTCTCATTGCAATGAAACAGAAACATGGAACTGTACCACATCTGAAAAGATGGAGGTGGAAATCCTGCATTTCCCTCTCTCTCTCTCTCACACATCTATCCGATAATCTAATATTATTTGTCAGCTTAATCAAATCTTACATATCTTAACAAATAAATCAACTAGTATATATTCTATGCTTTTGACTCCCTATTTTGAAGTTATAGAAATATACCGGGGATGGTACCGATAGAGGTATCACATTGGGAGGTCCCTGATACCTCCTCCTGCTGCTGTAGTTACCCTGCAACTGACTGGTGCCCTCTCCTGTTGCTATATCCAATCTTCTGCCTGGGATAGGGTGTCGCTGATCTGACTTTGTATCTATAACCAAAGAGTATGATAAGTTTTAGGGACTCAACCCTATACTGTACTACTCTACAACACGACTGAATAGGAAGAAAGAATAACCATCCTATCATGCCTTGCAGCCTCCTGACTATAGTATGTGGTGCACAACACATCCATAGACAAGACTCTACTTAGCACAGCTTGCAGACTCCCTGGGATACGACCTGCTCTGATACAAAGTTTGTCACGTCCCGCCATGGGAGGCACGAATGGCACCTGGTGCCCTACTAAGACCTGGACTACTAGACTACTGAGCCTAAGCACTTCTGGTGCCAGGCTGGCTCTAACTCTGGATTCATGGAACCAACGGGCTATATAACGACTGTAAAAACAGCCTCCGGCCCGACTAGGCCTATAGCCACCGTAAGACAACAACAGCTAACCAGAACAACAGTAGTTTAAAGGAACCTATGCGGGCCGACAAGGCCACCATGCTGACTAGTTTCAATGAAACACTGAATTAAATGCTAAACTACTCTGTAACCGGCAAGGTCACCAACTATTAACTGAATAAGGCCCCACATGGCCATCATAAACAACTAAAACATACACATGGCCTCACACGACATGTATAGCTAACCACAGGGAATATACAATTTGCAAGCCTCTAAGAATACTGATAAGATGGTCGGGACAGGGCCCTGGCCTACCCATACTGTACAACAAAAGAAAAGGAATAAACCTCTAGCTGTCTAGCGCCGGATGACAGGAGTTGATGACTCTGTGTGCTGGCTGGAATTACGAAGGATCGGCTCCTCGTCTCTGAGTACCTGCAAGCAAGTAATGCAGCGCCACCAAACGGGCATCAGTACCACTGGTATCGAGTATGCAAAGCAAAACTGAACATAACTGCAGATAAATAGTAAACTGGTAGTTACTGAAATGACAGAGAATAGCTAAAACTGTCTGGAATAGCAAAATCTGTACCGAGCTTAACTGTATTGGAGAGAAGGTAAGAATCATACCTGTTGATGCGGCGTCCTGCTATCTATCAATTTAATAAGTGACATATATATATATATTTAATAAGTAACATATATATATAGCATTAAAGAACCTATACCAGCCCCCATAAGCCGGAAGGTGCCAATCAACACGCAATCTATATACCCCTACTCAGGTCAAACCATCCAAAAATAAATTCACTCCACTCATCTAATAACTACGAGCATCCCACCGGCCCCTTGGGTATGCAGCTTGGGCCCTCTGCGCCCTTGACTATAACTGTATCTGAGTCCGAAGGACTCCTGTAACTGTAATCTGAGATCTGTAACTGTAATCTGTAATCTGTGCCCTGGGTGCGAGTGCTCGACAGGGTATGCTATAATGATGATCAGCCTGCTATGGGGAATGCTGCATCCCATCTCCGTCCTACCACGGATGACATGCCACTCCTTGGAGTGACGTATCCTCACCCTCTGGCGGGCGAGTCGACACAGCTATTATCCCTGGAGCAGCAAGGAAGCTCTAAGGGTGCCTACATAACACAATCAGGTCTCAACAAACAACAATAATCACATATAACATGTATAATAAATCTGATAATATGGTTCATGTTTTGACATTCTATTCTGATTCTTTGGCTGAGTTAAACTGAACCTGGTACTGAGTCTGAAATAATATCTCACTGTTTAATACTGATTTACTGACTTTTATTCTGAATATGACATAATAAAGCAAACATACTTAATACTCGGCTTCTGGAACTTCCTTCTAGAATTTACTCTATTTTACTATACCAGAATTACTAACTTGCCGAAGAAACTGGCTTTACATACCTCAATTGCCGACTTTCTAACTAACTGACGTAGCTCGGCCAATATCCAGCTATTTCTTCCGATCGCATTCATATTCATAGAAAATAGAACTAAATCCATCAATATTCCGAAAGAAAACACTACTTTGAATATATATACTGCCCAAACTTTGACTTATCAAAAAATAGCCGAAAACTCGCTATTTCTCGGAAGTCCAGAAGAGAGAAATACTCACTTTAATGCTGGGAGTGTATTAACACTAGTTTGGAGTAATTCCACTAACTTTGACTCGGCGGGTCGCTGCTTCGCCGGACGATTCGTACGAAACTAACTCCGTAGGAATGCACTCTGCAGCTTTATTCTTCGGTACCCAAAGTTAATTTGAGTTTGGACAGCGTTTGATGGCGTAACTGGAAGAGATTTTATGAAAACCCTTTGTCTCCCCTATTTTTGTTCGTTCTTTGGAAATGAAAAATGGAAAGTGACCAAAAAAACCAAAGTGGGGCTTTATATAGTTGGACCTGAACCCCCCCCCCCTCCGTGGCACGCTGGCCATCGCGGAGGGGAAGCCTCCATGACATGCTGCCTGTCGCAGAGGGGCTTTGCCCCACTTCCTCTTTAAGTTGCATTTGTCGAATGTGATTTATAAGTCGCATTTGTTGAATGCATTATAAGTCGCATTTGCCTTGCGATGCTCCGACTTGGCGCTTGTCCGGTCTTCCCCCGGGCCTTTTCCTAGCATGTATGGTATTCTAAAGCTCTTAACCAACATGAAAATAGGCCATCTAAATGTCAAGAATTTACGGGGTGTAACAGTGATAGACTGTTCTTCTTGAGTATCAAGTATATGATGCTGCTAGAGTTTCAAAGCAGCAACATATTCCTTTACTCCTTTAGGTTTATGTTGGACAAAAGAACGAATTCGTAACCATGGATTGGTTGTCTTTTTGGCAAAGGCAGAATAAGAATTTAGGAGAGGCAAGTATGTAGTGGACACTTTGTTTTCATCTGGTAGTATATGTACTTCATAAAGATAGTCATATTTACAAGACAAAGTTTTACTAAGTGTAGTAGACATTGGTACTTTGGTGATAGATTTACAAAGACTCGATGAAGAAGAAGAAGAATATTTACAAGGACTGGACGTAGACTCACTCATAGATATTAAAACTGCTCCTCCCTCTAAAAGGACATGGTTCTGCCTCTGATACCAAAAGGGGGTAAGACAGGGCAAGGAAACGGTGGGCAAGGCGGCGAGATTGCAGGCACAATAGTTTTCCTACAAAGGGGGACTGGGCTTCAACATCCCGAAGGACGGCTTGCCACGAAACCGGGCTTCAACTTCCCGGAGGACGGCTTGCCAAGTCAGTCGAATAGTAAATTTCATCATAGACATAAAAGAATTTCCCTACAAAAAGGGGCTGGCTTCTACATCCACCTGGACGGTTTGCCAAGCTACACAACTCGGGAAATCTTTTACTGTACTTATAAATTTAGTTGTTTATAAACTTCAGAAAACTATTGTACTTGTAACAAGCTTGCTTACCCGACGTGTGGAGGCCCTATACTACTTCAAAAGGATCAGCCATACCATGCCTTTGGAAAGGAAGAACAAGAGAGAATTTAACAAACACTCATATTATTGAACATAGAAAAGTTTTTACAAGACTCAACTAGCTGCGTTCTACTCTATTCTACTCTACTCTACTCTGATTTACAATGGAGATCCTAGCCTCCTTTATATAGAGGTTAGGAGACTACAAGATAATACTTGGCATACCTTTCCATGGCTTGATAAAGACAAATCTGGCACACTTATTTAAACGAACTCATCTACAAATCCTAATAACAACAGACACCTAATAAACCAAATGGCCTAATAAAACGACAAGCCTTAAATGCACAAGGAATCCATATGAAAAGCATGTGAAGTGGGGCCCACTTTCTTCTTCATATGGGTAGTAAATTTCGGCAGGTGATCTGAGGTGGTGAGCTTCTAGAGTCTCGCACACTTCTTGCATACATCATCATTCATTATCTGGTGGGACAACATGTGAAGGTGCCATTGGTGGGTTTGAGCATTCTCAACATGGATCCCATCGGACTCCATGTTTGCCGACGAAGAAGCTAGTATCATGCAAACTCCATTTTAACGATCTCGTAAAGTAGCATTTCCTGCTCGACATTTCTGCAATGGCTTGCTTCATTTTTGGAGAGTCTTGTGATTAAGTATTTGATGGGTTGTTTATCCTGATCCGTGTAATGGCTTTAGTTATTTCATCCCTGGTGATCTCGTAGGGTGCCTGAGGATGTGTATCAGTGTTATTCCATGGTGCCCATTCTTTTGGCCAAATCTCTTTTGGAATGCACTTATTTTTCTGGAAGATAAACCTTTGTTCTTCGTAGTATTCTTCTTCCAAGGACAAAATAGAGACTGGAAATCGCCAACAGAAAGAGAGCTTTGGCTCGGCGTGGAATTTCCCGTTAATTAACTTTACTGGTCGATGCAGCATGAATATCTTTGCATCATATGAATTCTTGAAGCGTTGAACCCAATATTGCCGAAGTTTGAACCATTGTAGAAATAACTTCAAAACTGGTTCAATCTTGTCAAAATCCCTTAATACGTTGCATTTGAATTCCATCAGGATGTAATACTGGTGATGTAAGTACCAGAAGAACCATATGAGTTCCTGTGGGAAATCATTAGCAAGTGGAATAAACACGTGACAAAATGGGTATTCCGGGTTGACTCCATAAGGTTTCACGATGGATCCTCAATATTTCCTAAAAACTTGTAGCTCATAGAAAGTCCTTCTTTTGATCAGGATGGATAGGTCGAATGGGTCCACATATTGACTGAAAAAGTCTTGCGGATGGCTTGGCAGCCTTGATGACCTGGGACCTAGTGGGTTAGTGAGCATGAACACATGGACAACTGGTTCCCTCGTCTTCTTGGGCTTCTCTAGCAAAAGCCTTTTTGCGAATTCATCCGATCGCGATAGGAAGTCTGCTAGGAAATTATCTTTCCCTTTAAGGTGCTTCACTTGGATTTTGTAGGGTGAGAACCATTGTGCCCATCTGAGAATTTTCGTGTGTGGAAGTATCTTTGGATTTAACTGGATCATCTTCAGGAACACCTTCATATCCATCTCGATGAGGAATTTAGTGTGAATTAGGAAGAAGTTGAATTTCTTGATTCCATTTTTCACAGCTAGAATTTCCTTGAAGGTGGAATGATAGTGCTGCTCTGAATCCTTGAATTTTTCGCTAGCATATCCACATATCCTTCTGTGGCCATCTTTTTCTTCCATAAGAACTGCACTCCGGTATTCAATGCTTGCATTAGTCTGCAGTATCTTCTCTTCATCTGAAGGAATATGGAGAGTCTTCACCTGTTGGGACATTTTCTTGACCCTTTGGACAACTTCATCCTGCTCTTTACCCCATGCTTGGGGATTCTTTTTAGCAATTTTGTAAGTGGATAAATATATGTAGAGACATCAGGAATAAAATCTCTAACATAATTTATAATCCCTAAAAATTGTTGAAGTTGCTTTTTGGTGAAGTTGGTGTCTTGAAATCTGAGTAATTCCTGACATATGTGCGGACCTGGACTATTTGCTCCATTGCTAAAATGCATCCCTAAGAGATCAATGTCTTTTTGAACAAGGACCATTTTCTTAGCAGAGAGCATAACTCCATTTGCTCTTACTATATCATGAGAATGATGGAGTAAGGCAAAGTGTTCCTCCAAAGTATCACCATACAGTAGGGTATCATCAATGTATACTAGTGAGGTGTGGAGGATAGGCTAAAAGATTTTGATCATGGATTTTTGGAATATAGAGGGTGCATGTTGATCTTGGGCAAATTTATATGCCCAAGTGATACTCAAAGGTGTCATTTTAGCCTTGTTTATCTATCAATGTTTATATATTCTCATGTGATTGGTAATAAAATGTGAATTTATACTAACCAGCATGATTAGCATTGTTTTGCAGGAAAAATGTACTTTTGGGAAGATAAAATGCATGTTGGAAGAGATCTGGTTTGGACTCGGATGCGAGCAAGGGACAAGGCATTGGAAAGCACAAAATAAAGGGGCTCCACGATGGAGCCGTGTCACGCTGCCATCGCGGAGGCCTTCTGCCTGGAGAGGGAATTTTCAGCCTAATTCCAGTGAGGGTACGCGATAGGTTCGTGGAACGGTATCATGGCTCCGCGTTGCACGTCGTGCCACGTTGGGCCTTATTCCCTGGACCCCCAGTTTCCAGTGAAGGTCCGCGTCGGTAGCGTGTCACGGAGGCAGTGCTCCGCGATGCACTCAGTGACACGTTGCTTGTTATTCCGAGAAAAATTCCCACCAGTATAAATAGAAAACTTAGGTTCATTTTTCAATATTCTGACTTGGTGGAGCAAGAACGTGGGTTACAGGCAGTTGAGGGGACGAAATTATCAGGGTTTTTCTCTCTTTCTTCCTCCTTGAATTCAATTGCTTGTATTTTAACACTCATTTAACGATGTTTAATCCACAAATGAGTGGCTAACTCATCTTCTTGCTGAGGTTAAGAACACTTGTACTGAAATGTGATTATTGATTCTTTGGTTTTTCATCTTTTCTTCCATGGTTGTTCTATTAATTCTTGTTCTTACTGCATTAATGTGTGGCCTACGTTAATGTACATCTAAAAAGTCCGGTTTCACTTGAGAGAGCAAGAAATTGGAAAGTTGTGAATTAATAGGATATGATCTTTTCTTAGTTTGGGAAAATTGAGAATTGATTTACCTTCAGGATAGAAATATACCTGAAAGTCGTATTAGTCAATTTAGGAATCGATTTTGTATGGCTAGAACATGAATTGCATTCAATCACAGAAATGTAGGTGGATGGTTCATGATTCTTAAGTGGGGTTAAATACGAGAGTTTTAATCCCTTGGCAATAATTCTTGACTAGCAACCGGAGGAAAAGGCTAACCAAATTATATCGACAATTAATTTCATTACATGTTCGTTTAACTTCAGCATGCTCACATTCATAGTTCAGACTCACATTAGATAATTGTTTAGACTTAGCATAATTATTAGAAATCAAAAATATCAAACACTTGGTTACACTGTTGTCTGCATTATTAGAATTGAAATATAGTACACTTGAGCAGATTGCACTTCATCCCAGTCCCTGTGGGATCGATACTTGGTTTACTTAAGCCACTTTACTACTTGTTCGACCACGTGCACTTGTGTGTAGTTATATATCCATATAACGCGAGACCGAACAAGTTTTTGGCGTCGTTGCCGGGGACTGGCAATTGGTGAATTTGTTTTAAGTGTTAATTACTATATTTTTATTTTCTTAGTGTTGACAACTTGGTCTTAGCCTATATTTTGTAGATTTATTCTCTGTTGAACACTGACAAGAGACAAGGAGCTGGTGGACTCGAATTTGGAGCCAGAAAGATTATTTCATCGACAGCGGAGAGAAGCTCTAGAAAGAAAGCTGCAGTTGCTCAGACAGACAATCATGGAGCAACATCAGAATCCACTGGTAGTACAAGCAATGTTAGTGCCCGAAGAAGTAGCAGCTCGGCCGGTTCGCGAGGTGGCAATCCCACATGCTAATAATGTCACATCTAGCATCCGAAAACCTAAGCCAGGAGGGAGGTTTGAAGTTAAGCAGAACATGGTGCAATTGCTGCACACGAGCGGGCAGTTTACAGGTCTCCCTCATGAAGATCCACAACAGCATCTCCAAAATTTTTTGGAGATAAGTGACACTTATATCCCCGCTGGAGTGTCATCAGATTATGTCCGGCTTACATTGTTCCCATTCTCACTATTGGGAGAAGCCAAGAGGTGGTTGAAGGCTGAGCCACCTAATTCTATTTCTACGTGGGATGATCTTGCAAGGAAGTTCTTGATACGATTTTTTCCCTCTGGTAAAACAGCAAGACTTAGAAGTCAGATTCTAAGTTTCAAATAGAGAGAGGGAGAGAATCTATATCAAGCTTGGGAGAGATTCAAGTCCATGTTGAGGGATTGTCCTCATCATCATCAATCCAATGATGTGTTGGTGCACATTTTATAGAGGGTTTGGAACCCCATCCAAAAATATAGCTAGACTCAGCAGCTGGGGGACAAGCGCTGGAGAAAACTTATGAGGAGCTGTATACCTTGTTGAACCATATTTCGCAGTGCAATCCGGAATGAAATGCTGATTCGTCAAGAGGCGGAACAAGGAAAGCAGCAGGAGTTCTAGAAGTGGATGGGTTTACAGCTATTGCTGCACAGATAGCTGCTTTACAGAATCAACTCAACACCCACTTCAGTAACATGAAAATGAACCAGCCTCAAGCCCCAGTTAATGCAGTGCAGCAGATTTGGTGTGAAGTGTGTGGAAGTAGTGAGCACTCAGCTAAGTGTTGTGGAGAAAATCCTGACTCGGTAAACTTTGTGGGAAATGTACAAAGGAACCACCACCAACAGTATGGCAACAACTACAATTCCAATTGGAGGAATCACCCGAATTTCTCCTGGGGTAGCGACAACCATCAAGGGCAGAGTTCAAGTCAGGGTGTGCAAAGGAACCAAGGAGGGAAGCAGAATTATCAAGCACAATTCAGAAACAACAATGCACCTCCTCCACCACCATCACCCAGCATTGAGGAGATGTTCAAGACTATGATAGCTAATCAAGCTCAATTGCAGGCTGACTATGTGAAACTGGCAGCCGAGGTGAAAAACAACCAGTTAGCTACCAAGGCACTTGAATATCAATTTGGGCAATTTGCTGGAGCCCAAAACACCATACCTAGAGGAGGACTTCCGAGTGACACAGATCCCAACCCCAAGCAGGTGAATGCAGTGACCACAAGGAGTGGTTTGTAGCTGAAAGAGGTGGAACCAGAAAGACCACCTCAATAATTGGGAGTAGCAGAAGTCGAGAGGGAGCAAAGTGATGAGAGGGGGAAGTAGAGAGGGAGCAAAGTGATGAGAGGGGGAAGACTAAGGAAGTAGAATCAGAAAGACCACCACCCCCGTTCCCTCAACGATTAAAGAAACACAAGGAGGAGGCGTGTTTTAAGAAATTCATGGAGGTGCTAAAACAGGTACATATTAACTTACCTCTTGTTGATGTTTTGCAGGGAGTGCCAAAATATGCTAAGTACATAAAGGACATCGTGGCAAACAAAAGTCGGTTGACTGAGTATGCTATGGTGGCTCTCACGGAGGAGTGCACTTCCCGGATACAAAATAGACTGCCCACAAAGCTCAAAGATCCAGAGAGCTTTACAATACAAATCACTATTGGGCAGAGTATCCGAGCTCGTGGGTTATGTGATCTAGGAGCGAGCATTAATTTGATGCCTCATCGGTATTCAAAAAGCTGGGTCTAGGGAGTCCTAGACCCACAACAGTGATCTTGCAATTGGAATATCGGTCCTTAGCCAGACCTGATGGCATTGTGGAGGACGTTCTGGTGTGAGTTGGCTCCTTGATCTTCCCGGTAGATTTTGTCGTGCTAGATTTTGAACCAGACGCGAAAGTCCCATTTATTTTGGGACGTACTTTCTTGGCGACCGGGAAAGCGCTGATAGATGTAGCTGCGGGGTAGCTAACAATGCGAGCACACGGAAAGGTGGAAGTATTCGATGTGTACAAGGCACCCAAGCTCCCGACGGTGTACGAAGAACTCTCAGTGATCAATGTGATTGATCAAGTCGATGATGAGCAGTTTAAGGATTCACGAGAGTTATTGGGAAAACCACCGGAATGGTGTAAGCACTACTGGGGGGAGGATGGTTTTCGAGAGAAAACGTCCATCACCCTAGAGGACAATTGAGCTGAATGACGTCAAGCCGAGACGGTAAACCAGGCGCTGCACGGGAGGCAACCCGTGAAAAAGTTTTTCTTTGTAAATTGCGAATAGATTTTTCTTTTTCTTTTTCTTGTTTAACAACAAAATTTTTAGTTTTGTGTTATTTTTATTTTGAGTGAAACCTATAATTCTAACCAATTTCTTTGAGTAGAATGAATTTCAGGTCGAACGGAGGGAAATTATGCAAGGAATCGCAACGGAAAATTCGAGGTATGAAAATCAATAAAAAGTGGCAAAACAGTGAGCTAGGGCGATAGCTCCGTGTCACGGAGGAGGACCTCCACGTTACCCTCCGTGACACGTTGAGGTATAAATCCAGAATTTTAAAAAATTCTAGAGTACCCTCGCGACAGCTCCGTGTCACGGAGGCAGTGCTCCGCGATGCACTCCGTGACACGTTGCTATGTATATCGCGACGGGTCACACCGGGTCGCCGGGTGACCCGCGTGATTTTTCCACTTTTAAACCCCGATTCCCCCACAATTTTCCTTATTTCTCACACACTCCATGACCAAACCCCCTAAAACCCCTCCCCCTTCAACGTGACACGGAATAGGCCAAGAAATTCATCGAGTTTTCTTCAATCTCAAGGTATGTTCTTCGATTCCATCTCATTTCTTATTGATTTTCTTTGATATTGAGCATGTGATGTGAGCTAAGTTCGCCCTAAGTAGAAATTAAATGTAAATTCAATTGAATTAGTATTGATGAATTTTTGGAATATCATTGTGATTGCTTGAACTTGTTAATTGCATAATTTAATCGAATTTTGTTGATACAATCATATTTAGGGCTTGTTTTTGAATTTGAAGTGGAAAAAGGTAGTGAACTTGTGAAATTCATGCCGGGTTGTACATGTTGAGTGAGATGAGTCGATGTGCTAATTGTTATGATGTTAAAGACCGACGGATTATCGGGTTAGGGGAATATTGAAATTTGCAAGAAGTGGGTGAATTGTATAGGTTCGTGTAGATAAATTCTTGTTGTTTTCATTTCTTTGTTTTTCCTTGCTAAGTGCGATGGGATTAAATGTGATTGATGGTAATGACGGTGGTTAGCTGTACGAAGTCTGAGTAGTACATAGAATATATACCGTCGAATTCTTCGTATGCACTAAGCATGTTTGTATAGTTGGTTGTTTATTTGTGTAAATAAAGATGATCTTGCCGGAATGTTGTAAATTTGGCTAAGGACTAAGTGTGGGGTAGCCTAGCTTAACCCGACCTTAGTCGAAGTTAATATTCCTTTAGCTTAAAATTGATCTTGTCTACTTGGGTTGACAGGTAAGATGGCAAGTAGGCAAGAAAAAGGTAAAGGCGCATCAACATCTGGCGCTGGAAGAAAGCGAATCAGACTGGGCACAACAGTCCCAGCAGCACCAGTGGTTCCACGCGGCCAACGCCGCCAATACGGAACCAGGTGGGTGACGGATGAGGGGAAGAAGTGGTATGCCAAGCACAAGGAAAACAAGTACTTCCCTGAGGAACACATAGCACGGGAACCATTGGCACAGGAGTTCCCTAAGATTGTCCACCGGATTGAGGCAGCTGGGCTAAACTTCATCTTTGAAGAGTCCAAGGAATGCAACTTGCACCTGATTCGAGAATTCTATGTCAATTGGAACCCGACTCTAAGAAGTCACACCATACAAATCAGAGGGCAAATAGTCACATTTGAGCCTCACCACCTCAATGCCATCATAGGGGCGCGGGACACAGATGCCCACGTGCTTTGACAGTTGAACATCACTCCACCGTATGCGGACATCAGACGCACATTGTGTGGGACCCGATCGACAGCTAGATGGAGCAGGCACAAGGAGAGGGGCTACCATCAGACTTTGCCCTATTCACAGATGAACAGGGAAGCTAGAATATGGCTTAAGATTGTCTGTTCTTGCCTAATCCCGGGGGTACATATGACAGATGTAACCCGGGATCGTGTATGCCTGGTGTACGCCCTGATGAAAGGGCTGGAGATCAACGTGGGGGCGGTGATTATCTCTGCCATGAAGAGAGCCCAGTTGCATCAGGGGCACAGATACGGATTTGGTGGGCTACTCACCATATTCCTGAGGGGCCTAGATGTTGAGGAAGAGGCCATTGACTATATCCCGCAGATGGAGCGGCGGGCCTTAGATGTCACTAAAACTAAGGCACCCGACACCACCCACGGGCCAGTGCTTACACTTGGCGAGCGACATGCTCGTGATGATCAGTATATGGCTCGCATGTATGGGATGCAAATGCTCCAACTGAGGATAGGCGGGAGGCCGACAACAGAGGAGGAGCTGTGGCAGCTTGAGCTAGACTACCCTTTTGGCAAAAATGCCAGGGCTCTATGCCGAGTTGGGCCAGCATTTGTAGAGCCCACGGATGATGATGTCCCCACAGACGAGGAGACACATCGGGAGAACTCCGATGTGGAGTCCGATGATGACGACGGGGGTGATTCAGACATGGGAGATGAAGCAGCAGCACCTGATGAAGAAGTGGAGTACTTTGATTGATCAGGGAGTTCCACCACCCGATTTTTGTGCTATTTTAATTTTTGTGAACACTGGGGAAAGTGTTCGAGCTAAGTGTGGGGTGGGAGTAGTTAGGTGCTGGTTGTGCTGTTATGTATGTATGTCCTAATCTGTTGTTGTGCCTGTGAACAAATTTTTCTGACCCTGTGATTTGTGATTGTAAGTTGTTGTTCTGTATTGCAAATATATGTGAACCGGTTGTGTGTTGCTGAATGTTGCTAGCTGATTTTGTACATATTTTTGTTATCAAATTGATCGATATTTTTGTTAATCGAAATGATTGATATTTTTAAAATTTTTTCAATTCTTGGGTTTCTCGGCGTTTATTTTCGGTTCTTTTATCGAGGATGGTCCCATTGAACTGAAGTCATAGTTAGTGACCGTTCCCTATGATGGATGGATGACGACCGTCTTAAGGGAAATGTAGTCGTTAGGAGTAGATTTTTCAATTATTTTTCAGTTGTTTTTTTTTGGGTTGCATCCCAAAACCTGTAGTTACTTTATGGTTGCGGAATTATGGTTGCGTGTCGTACGTGATATATGAAATGCAAAGGTGATTCGTATGAAAGCATGCAACTTTGTAAATATGTTGAGATACCTAGGCCATAGAGTTCGATTCAGTGTGATTGAGGCTTAATATTTGAATTCCTATAATTAGCTGATCAAAGAGTCTGTGAATATATCTTGAATTGAGCATGTGCAATAAGTGTGAAGTGAGGTTTTGTTATTCCATGCTATTGTGAAGTGTCTAGAACTTGCCTGGTGTGTGTACGAAATGAAATGAAGGAGGTGTATTGTAGGAAAGGATGTAGGCATTTCTTTGTTTTTAATCGAAAGTTTCTATTTTTCATTATCATACCCACCTGGATTGTGTACCCTAGTCAGCCCGTTGAGCCTTTAGCCTATTAATTTTTTCTGTCGTCAAAAAGTGTAAACTGAGCTTAATCCCTTCTTTTCAGTAGCCGTAAGTTTGATCCAAAACTCTTAAGCACTTAAGAAGAGAAAATCATTTTCCCAAAGTGTCAAAGTGTGAGAATGGTGAAAAGAAAAGAAAAGCCGAGTGATGGAGGAAAAGAAAAGGTTGAAGGTGCACTTGTTATAAATAAACTATAATGAAGGTGCATGAATAATCTTTGTGTTGTGTCAAGTGTGCTTAATAAGATGGGCCAAACAAAAGAAATACTTCAAGAATGGGAGGATGAAGAAAGAAACAATGTCCATGAGTTTGATGGGATGTGTTGAAAAGGCGCTTAAGGATGCTAGTGGCTATTATTGGTTAGCCCAATACTTACTAGTTCCGTAGCTTCCATTACAACCCGTTAAATTCCTACGTGATCTTACATCACACTTATTTATATTAGTGAAGTAGTACACTAAAGGCAAGCTTATGGGTCATCATGATGCATGTGAAGTCTTTTGGGAGAGAGAGCGAGATTGTGTTTATATGCCCCTGCTTGAAATTTTGTGAGTTCATATAATCAAAAAGGGGAAAATTCTCCTGTGTTGTGAGGGCACATGCTTGATGAGAGATTAACTTTCATGTCGGATGTCTTTATCAGCTGATTTGCATGAGTTTGCCAATATCGAGAGTCGATTCTTAAGTCTAGGAGGTCTTGATGTATTGAAGGTCATTGCGTTGATAGGACCATGCATGTTTTCTTGATGATTTTCTCTATTGAATAATCGGTATTACCGTAACCTAAATTGTCAAACCAAAGTAGCGAGGGTGGGATGTAAATTGCATGAGGTGTAAGATTGTTTTTCGAGGACGAACAAGGATTTAAGTGTGGGGTAAGTGATCTTGGGAAAATTTATATGCCCAAGTGATACTCAAAGGTGTCATTTTAGCCTTGTTTATCTATCAATGTTTATATATTCTCATGTGATTGGTAATAAAATGTGAATTTATACTAACCAGCATGATTAGCATTGTTTTGCAGGAAAAATGTACTTTCTGGAAGCTAAAATGCATGTTGGAAGAGATCGGGTTTGGACTCGGATGCGAGCAAGGGACAAGGCATTGGAAAGCACAAAATAAAGGGACTCCGCAATGGAGCCGTGTCACGCTGCCATCGCGGAGGCCTTCTGCCTGGAGAGGGAATTTTCAGCCTAATTCCAGTGAGGGTACGTGATAGGTCCGTGGCACGGTAGCATGGCTCCGCATTGCATGCCGTGCCACGTTGGGCCTTATTCCCTGGACCCCCAGTTTCCAGTGAAGGTCCGCGTCGGTAGCGTGTCACAGAGGCAGTGCTCCGTGATGCACTCCGTGACACGTTGCTTGTTATACCGGGAAAAATTCCCACCAGTATAAATAGAACACTTAGGTTCATTTTTCAATATTCTGACTTGGTGGAGCAAGAACGTGGGTTATAGGCAGTTGAGGGGACGAAATTATCCGGGTTTTTCTCTCTTTCTTCCTCCTTGAATTCAATTGCTTGTATGTTTAACACTCATTTAACGATGTTTAATCCACAAATGAGTGGCTAACTCATCTTCTTGCTGAGGTTAAGAACACTTGTACTGAAATGTGATTATTGATTCTTTGGTTTTTCATCTTTTCTTCCATGGTTGTTCTATTAATTCTTGTTCTTACTGCATTAATGTGTGGCCTACGTTAATGTACATCTAAAAAGTCCGGTTTCACTCGAGAGAGCAAGAAATTGGAAAGTTGTGAATTAATAGGATATGATCTTTTCTTAGTTTGGGAAAATTGAGAATTGATTTACCTTCAGGATAGAAATATACCTGAAAGTCGTATTAGTCAATTTAGGAATCGATTTTGTATGGCTAGAACATGAATTGCATTTAATCACAGAAATGTAGGTGGATGGTTCATGATTTTTAAGTGGGGTTAAATACGAGAGTTTTAATCCCTTGGCAATAATTATTGACTAGCAACCGGAGGAAAAGGCTAACCAAATTATATCGACAATTAATTTCATTACATGTTCGTTTAACCTCAGCATGCTCACTATCATAGTTCAGACTCACATTAGATAATTGTTTAGACTTAGCATAATTATTAGAATTCAAAAATATCAAACTCTTGGTTACACTGTTGTCTGCATTGTTAGAATTGAAATATAGTACACTTGAGCAGATTGCACTTCATCCCAGTCCCTGTGGGATCGATACTTGGCTTACTTAAGCCACTTTACTACTTGTTCGACCACGTGCACTTGCGTGTAGTTATATATCCATATAATGCGAGACCAAACAAGTTTTTGAAAAAACTTGACGTGCCCGATTCGCGCGTCCGCAAGTGTACGGGTCGTGCAAGTAATATAGTGGCTCTTTTTAAGAATCGGATTGTCGAACCCACAGGGACTGGACCCATTCCTCTAACTATCCATTTCTAGTGTGATCTTAAATACCTCAAGTGTTGGTTATAGACATTTTCGATCGAGATTAATTAAGTCTAAGTTTGGGTCAACGAAGTATTCTGAAATTACTCTAGGAGCAACATAGAGTTGAAACCAATTAATCATGTGATACTATGATTTGCAATGGGTTAAGCATGGAACTATCAATTGTTATTTCACATAATTAGAATTGCATGTTTATGGTCTTTCTAGCCTCTAAACACGGCAATCTAGCCTCACTGCATCATTGTGAGTGAGGAGGCTAATTTCTATTCGCGGGCAATCAATTATGTTGTGGTTTACGGGGAAACGATTAGGGACTTTCGTGCGTCTAACCATTTAACTCAACTTACCCTCACAACTACTTCTTCGAGTGGTGATGTGACATCCCAAGTTGATCTTTAATAACCCCCGTTTTATCAACCAAGCAAGGTGTTAGGTATATTTCTATCCTAACACGAAATTATATCATGAGATACAAACATGCTCCTCACATTCTCATGTCCTGACCTAGGTAATGCTTTCTCAAGCTATTACTCAAGCTAAAAAATATGCTTTCATTGTGATCAATCATAAAAACAACCAACAATCCAGAATGCAAGACGAAAACAACAATCAATAACTTAATTCCAAAACAATTTCATAAAATCACAATCATAATTCATGGCTTCAACCCTAGAGGAAGGGTTCTTCCCATTCATGTTCGTAAAACTACACTAACTACTACTAAACTAACATACTTACATGAATTTGGTAGATGAGAAGGGAATTTGACAAACCCTAGATGAGTTCTCCCACTTCTCCCTTCACTCCTAGGTAGTTTTCCAGAATAAAATCGTGACAAAATGATTTTAGGAGCTAAGGGTTCAATTTATACTATGCTGAAAAATTGCAAAATTTGGCCTGTGGTGGAACAACAACGTGTCACGGAGCTGAACGCCCTACTTGACCTCTGTGACACGTTGGTAACGCGTACCCTCACTGGAATGTGCCAAAAAAATGCAATTTTTGGCCAAGTGTTGCCGCGTTGGCAGCGTGCCACGACCCCTATCGCGCAGGGTGCCAGTTATTGCATGTTTTCTTATTGACTTTCACGTTTTGCTCTTGATTCCATTCCTCCACTTCACAAAATCATGAATTAGTTCCTCAAATGCATTATTAACCTTCAAAAACAAGGACTAATCATGTTGGTTAGTATATATTCACATTTACATAAAATCACATGAAAATGTATAAAATAACTTAGATAAACAAGACTAAATTAAGGTATAAAGCATCACTCGGGCATGCTATTTTTGCCCACGAACAACTACCCCACACTTAAAGTCTTGTTCGTCCTCGAACAACCTATTACATCTCATGCATATGGAGACTCATCCATAACTCATTTAGCAAGAATATTCAAGCGACAGCTACAATGATTACGTAAGATAATAAGCTAAAGATAGAGCATGCACGATTTGATCATTGAATTGAAGTACAACTATGTAAAGACTTCTTAACCTCAAGAATCGACTCTCAATCTTAGCAAAATCATGCAAATCAACTGATTAAGAAATTCCACATGAATTATATCCTTCATTCAACATGTGCCCCTCACGGAAAGAGAGTTACCCAATCACACGCAAAAATAATTTTTAAATCACAACATGTGTGGGTACATGAATAGAATTACGCTCACTCTTACAAAGAATTCACATGCATCATGTAATGACCCATAAGCTTGCCCTTAGTGTTTTATTCCACTAATTTAAGGATGTGTGACTGTAAGATCAAGTAGGACTTAATGGGTTGTAATGTAAGCTAAGGGACAGGCAGGTACTATTCTGGCCAATAATAGTGACTAACTTTCCCAAGCGCTTTTAATACATTACGCCCTCATTACGAACTTCCCTTCCCTTACTTCACCTTTTTCTCCTTTCAGCTTTCTTTTTCTTCTTATGTTCCCTCTTTCTTTAGGCACTTTTAGCTTATTAATAAGGAGCTCTATAAAAAAAAATTCATTAATTTGTTTTCTAACTCCTTAATAATAATCAACCATTTTCACACAAGTGCACCTTTGTCCTTTTCTCCACTTCTACAACTTGCTACTTTTCCTTTCTTTTCACTCCTTTACTCTTTCATATTTTTCCCTTAAGCGCTTAGGAGTTTTGGATCAAATTCAAGGCTAATGAAAGAAAAAAGATTAAGCTTATGTTGCAGCTGTCAAAGAATAGGCTCAAGGATCAATGGGGCTAACTAGGATTAATTTCTCAAGGTAGGTAAAATGAGGGATAAAAATTTGGTTCATTCAAAGAAATGCCTAGATCATCTCCAACACTTCACAACCTTCATTTCGTTTTATAAACACACCAGGCAAGTTCTAGACAATCCGCATGTCACACCCTACTTTGGGGGGTATGATTGGCACCTGGTGCCCTACCAGGACTTGAACTGCTAGACTACTGAGCCTGAGCACATCTGGTGCCTGGATGGCTCTAACTCAGGTTCAGGGAAACAACGGGCTATATAACGGCTATAAATACAACCTCCGGCTGACCAAGCCTGTAGCCACCTGTGCCTGTACTAACAGCTAACCAGAAACATATCAATATAGGGGAGCCTATGCGGGCCGACAAGGCCACCATGCTGTCTAGTTATCTGTAACTCAACAAAGAAATATTGGAAAGCTACGTGACCGGCAAGGTCACCACTGCTGTCAAGCTATGGCCCCACATGACCAACATAAAAGAAACAGAAGTACTAACAGCTATACAACTGCACGGCCTCACACGACCGGCTCATCTGACCACAGGGAAACATATACAGACTGCAAGCCTCTAAGAATACTGATAAGATGGTCGGGACAGGGCCCCGGCCTACCCAAGATGTACAACAAAAGAAAAGGGATAAACCTCTAGCTATCTAGCTCCGAATGACTGGAGCTGATGACCCTGTGAGCTGGCTGGAATCAAGAGGTATCGGCCCCTCGTCTATGAGTACCTGCAGGCAAGTAATGCAGCACCCCAAGGGGCGTCAGTACCATTGGTACTGAGTATGTAAAACAATAACTGAAAGAAATATCTGAAAACAACAACACAACAGATGGAACTGAAATAGGAAGGAATAGGCTAACTGACTGGAAATGTAAAAATATGCCTACTCTTAACTATACTGGAAGGAGTAGGAGCCATACCTGGAGATGTATCGCTCTACTGTCGATCTACTCGTATCTCGTGTAACATGGCATATCATAACATAACATAACATAACATAGCACACACAAACCTTACCCGGCCCCCATAAGCCGGGAGGTACAACCAACACGCAATCTATACCCCTACCCTAGTCGTCCCATCTCCTATAATAACTATAAGCATCCTGCCGGCCCCCTGGGTATGCACTTGGGCTCGCTGAGACCCTGACTATAACTGTACCTGAGTCCGGAGGACTCCTGAATCAACACCCCGGGCGTATCCGCTCGACGGGGGTGTATAAGGGCCGACCAAGGCACAATATGGGGAAAACTAGCATCCCATCTTCGTCCCCTGTGGGACGGCATGCCACTCCATAGAGCGACGTATCCTCATCCTCTGGCGGACAAGTCGATACAGCTATTAACCCTGGGGCGGTAATGGATGCTAGGTAATCCAACCCCAAGACAATACAGTGGTCTCAACTAGTAATACTATCTGCATATACCACATACTGAAGCTAATGATGATAACGTATTTGTACATACTGCATGATAAATTAGTGATAGTGATATGTATGTATTTAATACATGCTGAGACTGATAGTAGTATATATATATATAAATATAATCTTCTGCCATACTGTACTGAGTCTAATGTTGAACAAGATATAGTTTTTCTGCTGGAAACCATGCTGTATAACTGAGTTCCTATAGTAACATGATTTACTATTTCTAAAATGCTTTCTAAACTTCATTTTAACCTATAATTCTACTTCTGAGATACCTTATAGGTATTTACATTGCTTTACTAGGTTTCAGCTGAGTACGATAATATCCTAACATTCTTTACTAAATCTCATACTGGGCATGTTGTACAGTTCCTAACACTCGTATTAGAATTTATATCGTGCTAGCAAGTTTCACGCTATACATAACATGATGCTTCCAATATCGTACCAACATTCGTAATAAACATAACACATGACTTTTGAACATTCTAATGGCCTTTAAACTACTTTACTATACCGAGACTACTAACTTGTCGAGGAAACTAGCTTTACATACCTTCACTTCTGATTTCCCGACTAACCGGCGTAGCTTGGTCAGTATTTCAGCTATTCCTCCCAACTGCATTCATATATATATATATATATCAATCAGTACTAAATACAACTTTATTCTGAAGGACGACATCATTTTCGATATAATTATAGCCTAAACTTAGGCCTATCGAAAGACGGTCGAAAACTTGCTATTTTTTAGAAGTCCAGAAGGGAAAAGTATTCACTTCACAGCTAGGAACACATAGACACTAGTTTGGAGCAATTCCACTTACCTTAGTCCGGTAGCCCAACGATTTGTCGGTCGTATTTCGCGAAACTAAATCCGTAGGAATGCTCTTTGCTGCTAAATACCTCGGTATTTGAGGTTAATTTGAGATTGGACAATGTTTGGCAGCGTAATCGAGCGATAATATATTTACCCTCTTCGTCCTCCTCTGTTTTGCTGCGTTTATTGGAAATTTCAAATGTTTTAAATGAATTTAAACCTAAGTGGGGCTTTATATACTTGGGCCTGGACAGGGCCAACGTGTCACGGAGCCAATGCGGAGGCTCCACCTCCGTGACACGTTGCCATCGCGGAGGGGCTCTGCCTCAGCTCCTTCCGCGATGGTTCGACAGGTTATCCGTCCGATCCTTTCCCGGGCCTTTCTCTAGCACGTATGGATTTCAAATATGCCTAACCACTGTGCGAATAGGCCATCTAGGTGTCGGAAATCTTACGGGGTATAACATTCTCCCCCCCTTAAGAACATTCGTCCTCGAATGGAAACTGCTATCTAGAGGACTTCTCAATTTACTTATTTAGAAAAATTTCGGCAGAGTCTCCCCTGTAATATGGACTATACCAAAAACCTGAAACGCAGAAAAGTCCAATACAGGTACTGCACACAATACTTTAGGATTCACTAGATAGCTAAGCATCAATCTTTCTCATTTATTCGTACACCACTATAAGGTATTGCATAAGTAATAATACAGACATACCTGTCGCCTGACTAGGCCTGGAATAAGTGAGGATATCTGGCTTTATATCTTCCTCCACCTCCCAACTCATCTCCTCTCGGTTCCTGTTACGCCACAATACCTTGACAGACGCAATATCTTTTGTCCTCAACCTACGAATCTGTCTGTCTAGGATAGCTACTGGAATCTCTTCATAGGCCAGCCTTTCTGTAACCTGGATATCCTGGACTGGGACTGCTCTGGATGGGTCTCCTATGCATTTCCTCAGCATAGATACATGAAAGACCGGATGAACGGATTCTAATTTTGGAGGCAAGTTCAACTCATATGCTACTCGGCCTATCCTTCGATGAATCTGATAAGGCCCAACAAACCTCGGGCTGAGCTTACCTTTCTTGCTGAATCTCATTACCCCTTTCATCGGAGATACTTTCAGAAATACCCAGTCATTTATATCAAATTCCAAGTCTCTGCGCCGCACATCTGCATATGATTTCTGGAGGCTCTGTGCAGTCAGTAAGCGTTCTCGGATAAGCTTTACCTTTTCCTCTGACTGCTGAACAATATCTGGGCCAACCAATGCTGATTCTCCTATTTCAAACCAACCAATCAGCGATCTGCATTTCCGCCCGTATAATGCCTCGAAAGGCGCCATCTGAATGGCCGAGTGATAGCTGTTATTATAAGCAAATTCAATTAACGGCAAATGCTCATCCCAGCTACCACCAAAATCTAGCACACACGCTCACAACATATCTTCAAGCGTCTGAATAATGTGCTCAGCCTGTCCATCTGTCTGAGGGTGGAATGCTGTGCTCAGATTAATCTGCGTTCCCAGACCTCTCTGAAACGACCGCCAAAATCTAGCCGTAAACTGTGCTCCTCTGTCTGAAATAATGGATATTGTACTCCATGTAACCTGACTATTTCTCGGATATACAACTCCGCATAATATTCAGCCGAGAAGGTAGTTCTTACCGGCAGGAAATGAGCTGATTTTGTCAATCTGTCAACTATCACCCATATAGAGTCATGTCTGTGTTTAGTACGGGGTAATCCTGCTACAAAATCTATATTCACTGCTTCCTATTTCCAGAGAGGTACAGCTATATCCTGAGTCAAACCACCTAGTTTCTGATGTTCTGCTTTCACCTGATGGCAGTTAGGACACTGGGCTACAAATTCAGCAATTTCTCTTTTCATACCTGGCCACCAGTAGTTTTCCTTGATATCATGGTACATTTTTGTTGCACCAAGGTGAAGAGAATAACGGGCGTAATGTACCTCGTTCATAATCTGCTGGCGGAGCCCTGAAACATCTGGAACACATAGGCGACCTTTACATAACAACACTTCTCCCTCAGTTACCTAAAAATCTGGCGCTTTACCCTGCTGGATTCTGTCTTTGAGCTGGATCAAGTAAGGATCCTCATATTGCCGTTCTTTCACTTCCACAACTAATGATGACACAGCGGTGTTCTGTATTACTGCCCTACCATCCTCTGTTTCTGCTACACGAACGGCTAAGCTAGCTAACTGATGTATCTCCCTGACCAATTCCCGCTGCTCGGGCTGCAAATATGCCAAACTCCCCATGGACTTACGTCTGAGAGCATCTGCTACAACATTGGCTTTTCCTGGGTGGTATAGAATATTCACATCATAATCCTTTAACAGCTCCAACCAGCAACGTTGCCGCAGATTTAACTCCCTCTGAGTGAAGATGTACTGTAGGCTCTTGTGATCTGTGAAAATATCAACATGAACGCCATACAGGTAATGCCTCCACATCTTCAAGGCGTGGATCACTGCGGCTAATTCCAGGTCGTGGGTAGGGTAATTCTTTTCGTGTTTCCTCAGCTGTCTGGAAGCATATGCAATCACTTTACCATGCTGCATCAACACACACCTAACCCGATGCCTGATGCGTCGCAATACACTGAATAACCTTCTGTACCTTCCAGCAATGCTAACACTAGGGCGGAGGTTAATCTGTCTTTCAGTTCCTGGAAGCTCTACTCGCATGCCTCTGTCCACTAAAACTTTGCTGCTTTCTGTGTCAGTTTAGTCAGAGGTGCCGCAATAGTCGAGAACCCTTCAATGAACCTCCTGTAATATCCTGCTAATCCCAAAAAGCTACGGACTTCAGTCGGAGTGGTAGGCCTAGGCCATGATTTAACTGCTTCTATTTTCTGCTTGTCAACTTGTATACCAGCATCCGACACAATATGCCCTAAAAAGGCTACTGAATTAAGCCAGAATTCACACTTAGAAAATTTAGCATATAACTGGCGGTCCCTGAGGATCTGGAGCACTGTCCGCAGATGAGTCCGGTGATCTGCTTCAGAGCGAGAATACACCAGAATGTCATCAATGAATACTATTATGAACAAGTCCAGGAAGGGTCTGAAAATACTATTCATCATGTCCATGAAGATTGCCGGGGCATTCGTTAACCCGAAGGACATGACTAGAAATTCAAAATGTCCATATCGGGTCCTGAACGCTGTCTTAGGAATATCTCTTTCACGTACTCGAACCTGGTGATATCCGGACCGCAAGTCAATCTTAGAAAAGTATCTGGCCCCCTGCAACTGATCAAATAAGTCATCAATTCTGGGAAGAGGGTACTTGTTCTTCACTGTAACTTTGTTCAATTGCCGGTAATCTATGCACATACGGAGTGAGCCATCTTTCTTTCTTACAAACAGAACTGGCGCACCCCATGGTGAAGTACTCGGCCTAATAAAACCTTTATCCAACAAGTCTTTCAGCTGCTCCTTTAATTCTCTGAGTTCTGCAGGAGCCATACGATAGGGAGGAATTGATATCGGCTGAGTGCCTGGTAACAAGTCAATAGCAAAATCTATTTCCCTTTCTGGGGGAATACCAGGTAACTCATCGGGAAACACATCAGGGAACTTGTTCACCACCAGAACAGACTGGAGCGTCGGAGATTCTGCTCGGACATCCTGAACTCTGACCAGATGGTAAATACATCCCTTAGATATCAATTTCCCCACTTGAAGGTAGGAAATAAACCTACCTTTTGGCGTAGCAGTGCTGCCCTTCCACTCTCGCACTGCTTCTCCTGGAAAGTTGAATCAGACCGTCTTGGTCCAACATCCAACATTGGCAAAGCACGGCACTAGCCAATCCATACCCATTATGGCATCGAAGTCTATCATTTCTAACTCGACCAGATCTACTGTGGTCTGGCGGTCAGCAACCTCTACTGTACACCCTCGGTAAATTCTGCTAGCTACAATAGAGTCACCGACGGGCGTGGATACTAAAATGGGCTGCTGCAATAATTCTGGTGCAATATTGAGCTTTCGTGCCACAAATGGAGTAATGTAGGACAAAGTAGACCCTGGATCAATCAATACGTAAGCAGGGTGTGAGCAGATAGTTAGCATACCTGTCACAACATTAGGTGACGCTTCTGAATCTTGCCTCCCTGGTAAAGCATATGTGCGGCTCGGACCCGCACCTGCACTGGAGGCCTCTGATCTGCCCCGACCCCTGCCTGCTGAAACTGAGGGCCTGTGCCCTGCCGAGGATGCTGTAGCTCGTGACCCTGCGGATGCCCTGTCCTGTCTATCCCGATCCTCTTGACCTCTGGCTGGGAAATCTTTAATCAAATGGCCTTCTTGGCCACAAATATAACATCCGGTGGAGCCATACCTGCATGCTCCAGGATGGCGTCGGCTGCATATAGGGCAAAATGGTAGGGTATACCTACTCTGCTCCTCCCTCCTCTGTAATGGTGAATCTGCCATATGCGAGCCTCTGCCGGTCTCTGACTGCCCCCTGCGGCTAAATCTACCCCTCTGCGACTGTGGTGGAGGCGGGGGCCTGGGCGGCCTATCTAACAATCGTGGCGTAGGTCCTCCCCGAGCCTCCCTCTGTAACTCAACTGGCCTATCCTGGCGGCGCTGTTCCTGATTGGTCCTCCTGATCTCCCGATGCCACTGCCTGATGCCCTCAATATTCTGGGCAAATGCCTGAACTCGGGCAATATCCATGTCCTCTCGCAGTGTGGCCGTAATACAAGTCTCAACATATTCTGGATTCAACCCCATGATAAAGCGATGTACTCTGGATGCCATGGTATCAACAAAGGCCGGTGCGTACCGGGCCAAAGAATCAAACCGCAAGGAATATTCCCGAACACTCATGGCCCCCTGCTCTAGATATAGGAACTGGTCTACCTGGGCCTGTCGAATCTCCCGCGGCAAATAGTGATCCAGAAAAGCTCCTGAGAAGCTGGACCAGGTCGGAGGGGAAACATCTCTCCCTCGGGACCTTTCCCAGCTTTCATACCACAATACGAGGATGTCCCGTAATCGGAATGCTACCAATTCAACTGATTCTGTAGGCGTGGCATGCATAACCCTGAAAATTCTCTGCGTTTGATCCAGAAAATCCTGGGGTCCTCTGTCCGGTCCGTACCTGTAAACTGTGGGGGATTCAGAGCCAAGCAGTCTCGGACCCTCAAACTACCAAGCCCTCCTGACGACTCCGCAACTGTAGACGGCATCGGCTGACGCTGAGCAGCCACCATCTGGGCTAACATGACTACCGCACTCCTAACCTCCTGGTCGGAAGGTATCGGTATGGGGACTACTGGAGGTAGTGTCGCCCCAAGTGGCTCATGATGTGGTGGAGACTGCTGAGAAGGCTGGGACGATGCCTCTGTAGTGCCTTCTGATCGGGCTGTTTCTAAACGAGGGTGAGGCATCCTGTTGGTGCCTTCCCCTGCTGCAATATCTAGGCTCCGGCCTGTGATAGGATGTCGCTGGTCTGACATTATCTGTAACCAAAGAACACAGTAAGTTTTAGGGACTCAACCCTATATTGTACAGCTCTACAGCACGACTGAATAAGAATAAAAGACAACCATCCTATCATGCCTTGCAGCCCCCTACCCATAGTATGTGGTGCACAACACATCCATAGGCAGGACTCTACTTAGCACGGCTTGCAGACTCCCTAGGACACGACCTGCTCTGATACCAAGTTTGTCACACCCCGCTTTGGGGGGTATGACTGGCACCTGGTGCCCTACTAGGATCTGAACTGCTAGACTACTGAGCCTGAGCATATCTGGTGCCTGGCTGGCTCTAACTCAGGTTCAGGGAAACAACGGGCTATATAACGGCTGTAAATACAGCCTCTGGCCGACTAGGCCTATAGCCACCTGTACCTGTACTAACAGCTAACCAGAAATATATCAATATAGGGGAGCCTATGCGGGCCGACAAGGCCACCATGCTGTCTAGTTATCTATAACTCAACAAAGAAATATTGGAAAGCTACGTGACCGGCAAGGTCACCACTGATGTCAAGCTATGGCCCCACACGGCCAACATAAAAGAAACAGAAGTACTAACAGCTATACAACTGCACGCCCTCACACGACCGGCTCATCTGACCACAGGGAAACATATACAGACTGCAAGCCTCTAAGAATACTGATAAGATAGTCGGGACAGGGCCCCAGCCTACCCAAGCTGTACAACAAAAGAAAAGGGATAAACCTCTAGCTATCTAGCTCCGAATGACTGGAGCTGATGACCTTGTGAGCTGGCTGGAATCACGAGGTATCGGCCTCTCGTCTATGAGTACCTGCAGGCAAGTAATGCAGCGCCCCAAGGGGCGTCAGTACCACTGGTACTGAGTATGTAAAACAATAACTGAAAGAAATATCTGAAAACAACAACACAACAGATGGAACTGAAATAGGAAGGAATAGGCGAACTGACTGGAAATGTAAAACTATGCCTACTCTTAACTATACTGGAAGGAGTATGAGCCATACCTGGAGATGTATCGCTCTACTGTCGATCAACTCGTATCTCGTGTAACATGGCATATCATAACATAACATAACATAGCACACACAAAACTTACCCGGCCCCCATAAGCCGGGAGGTACAACCAACACGCAATCTATACCCCTACCCAGGTCGTCCCATCTCCTATAATAACTATAAGCATCCTGTCGGCCCCCTGGGTATGCACTTGGGCTCGCTGAGCCCCTGACTATAACTGTACCTGAGTCCGGAGGACTCCTGAATCAACACCCCAGGCGTATCCACTCGACGGGGGTGTATAAGGGCCGACCAAGGCACAATATGGGGAAAACTGGCATCCCATCTTCGTCCCCTGTGGGATGGCATGCCACTCCGTAGAGTGACGTATCCTCGTCCTCTGACAGACGATTCGATATAGCTATTAACCCTGGGGCGGTCATGGATGCTAGGTAATCCAACCCCAAGACAATACAGTGGTCTCAACTAGTAATACTATCTGCATATACCACATACTGAAGCTAATGATAATAACGTATCTGTACATGCTGCATGCTAAACTAGTGATAGTGATATGTATGTATTTAATACATGCTGAGACTGATAATAGTATATATATATAAATATAATCTTCTGCCATACTGTACTGAGTCTAATGTTGAACAAGATATAGTTTTTCTGCTGGAAACCATGCTGTATAACTGAGTTCCTATAGTAACATGATTTACTATTTCTAACATGCTTTCTAAACTTCATTTTAACCTATCATTCTACTTCTGAGATACCTTATAGGTATTTACATTGCTTTACTAGGTTTCAGCTAAGTACGATAATATCCTAACATTCTTTACTAAATCTTATACTGGGCATGTTGTACAGTTCCTAACACTCGTATTAGAATTTATATCATGCTAGCAAGTTTCACGCTATACATAACATGATGCTTCGAATATCGTACCAACATTCGTTATAAACATAACACACGAATTTTGAACATTCTACTGGCCTTTAAACTACTTTACTATACCGAGACTACTAACTTGCCGAGGAAACTAGCTTTACATACCTTCACTTCTGATTTTCCGACTAACCAGCGTAGCTTGGTCAGTATTTAAGCTATTCCTCCCAACTGCATTCATATATATATCAATCATTACTAAATACAACTTTATTCTGAAGGACGACATCACTTTCGATATAATTATAGCCTAAACTTAGGCCTACAGAAAGACGGTCGAAAACTTGCTATTTTTCAGAAGTCCAGAAGGGAAAAGTATTCACTTCACAGCTAGGAACACATAGACACTAGTTTGGAGCAATTCCACTTACCTTAGTCCGGTAGCCCGACGATTCGTCGGCCGTATTTTGCGAAACTAAATCCGTAGGAATGCTCTCTGCTACTAAATACCTCAGTATCTGAGGTTAATTTGAGTTTGGACAATGTTTGGCAACGTAATCGAGCGATAATATATTTACCCTCTTTGTCCTCCTCTGTTTTGCTGCGTTTTTTGGAAATTTCAAATGTTTTAAATGAATTTAAACCAAAGTGGGGCTTTATATACTTGGGCCTGGACAGGGCCAACGTGTCACGGAGCCAACGCGGAGGCTCCACCTCCGTGACACGTTGCCATCGCGGAGGGGCTCTGCCTCGGCTCCTTCCGCGATGGTTCGACAGGTTATCCGTCCGATCCTTTCCCGGGCCTTTCTCTAGCATGTATGGATTTCAAATATGCCTAACCACTGTGCGAATAGGCCATCTAGGTGTCGGAAATCTTACGGGGTATAACACCACAATAGCACAGAATACTCAAAAACCTTACACTCATGGCACATGCTCAATTCGAGACACATTCATCAGACTCTTACTCAACTAATCACAAGAATTCAGAATTAAGCTTCAATCATATTGAGTCAAATTCAAGAGCCTAAGCATCTCACACAAAGTTATACATCTGCATGCTTCACACCGAACATACTTGCATCTTACAATCACGTATAGCACATAACAAGAACATCAAGCACCAATTAGTTATGGTTTCAAAATCCCAAAGCCTATCAACCAATTTTTCCTCAAGACGGTCATCATCCATCCATCGTCGGAAACAGTCCCTAACTATGACTAAAGACACTATCTACAAACAAAGGAAATAAAAAAAAATTTTATTCTTCGGTTCAAAGACCCCCCCGTCGGAAAAGAACCGAAAAGAAAAACCAACGGGTGTTGAAGTCATGCTTAATTCAAAAAAAATTTTCAAATTTCTCCCAAATTTCACACAAGCATCACATTCACCAAAAACCTGTTAAGCACAAAAATTTAGAAATTTTTCTCCCCCCACACTTAAAGTCTTGCTATGTCCTCATAGCCTCAAATTAACATTTAAAGGATGAGAAATACTCCCTGAGCCTCTATGCCAAGCTAAAAGCATGCTTTCCTTTCAAGTTCCAGAGATGGCTGTTCGGCCCCACACTTCTTCTATTCCATGCTCTTTAGCTACCACCGTGTCGGTACTCAGACTTCCCTCCATCTGTGCTTAACTTTCCGCCAAAAACACAAACAAAATGAAAATAACAAAAGCAACACAAAAATCAAAATTACGAATTGTACCTGAGGTACCCTTGGGTTGCCTCCCAAGCAGCGCCTTATTTTATGTCGTGGCACGACGTGGACTGTCCTTTTCAAGACATCCTCATACCTGGGTTCTCTTTCGAGAACCATCTCCTTTTCTTTTGCTGTTTAGAGGAAACAACCTTCACTCTGTTCCTCTCTTTCTCCAACTTCTTCTCAATTTGAAGTCATTCCATGAAGTTATGGAGTTCGGTGGCTCAGCCTTCAACCACTTTTTCGCCTCTCCCAATAGTGAAAACGGGAAGAGGGTCAATCGGACATAATCTGTGGACACACCGGTGGGGACAAACGTGTCACTAATCTCTAAAAAGCTCTGTAGGTGCTGCTGCGGGTCCTCATGTGCCATCCCAGTGAATTGACCACTAGAATGTAACAGCTGCACCATGTTCTGTTTAAGCTCAAAGTGCCCTCCAGGCTCCGGTTTACGGATGCTAGAGGTCACATTCGTCGCTAGTGGGATTGCCACTTCGCGAACTGGTCTTGGTGCCATTGCTTTTGATGACAATTGTACTTGTGCCGCGGGTGGTTGTTGTTGTACCTTTTCTTGAAGTCTCTTCAGCTTTTTCTCTAGAGCTACTCTCCTTCGCAAATGGATTTGACGTTCAGGTTCAAGCAACGGTTCCACAAGCTCTCTATTTCTAGCCAGCTCGGCAGGACAACCTGTCACCTGCAAATAAACAGACTAAGACCAAGTTTTTCAACACTTTAGGAAATTCAAAAATCACACAAAAATAGATAAATTATCAAAATCTCGCCTAGTCCCCGGCAACGGCGCCAAAAACTTGACGTGCCCGATTCGCGCGTCCGCAAGTGTACGGGTCATGCAAGTAATATAGTGGCTCTTTTTAAGAATCAGATTGTCGAACCCACAGAAACTGGACCCATTCCTCTAACTATCCATTTCTAGTGTGATCTTAAATACCTCAAGTGTTGGTTATAGACATTTTTGATCGAGATTAATTAAGTCTAAGTTTGGGTCAACGAAGTATTCTGAAATTACTCTAGGAGCAACATAGAGTTAAAACCAATTAATCATGCAATACTACGATTTGCAATGGGTTAAGCATGGAACTATCAATTGTTATTTCACAAAATTAGAATTGCATGTTTATGGTCTTTCGAGCCTCTAAACACGACAATCTAGCCTCACTGCATCATTGTGAGCGAGGAGGCTAATTTCTATTCGCGGGCAATCAATTATGTTGTGGTTTACGGGGAAACGATTAGGGACTTTCGTGCGTCTAACCATTTAACTCAACTTACCCTCACAACTACTTCTTCGAGTGGTGATGTGACATCCCAAGTTGGTCTTTAATAACCCCCGTTTTATCAACCAAGCAAGGTGTTAGGTATATTTCTATCCTAACATGAAATTATATCGTGAGATACAAACATGCTCCTCACATTCTCATGTCCTGACCTAGGTAATGCTTTCTCAAGCTATTACTCAAGCTAACAAAGATACTTTCATGGTGATCAATCATAAAAACAACCAACAATCCAGAATGCAAGATGAAAACAATAATCAATAACTTAATTCCAAAACAATTTCATAAAATCACAATCATAATTCATGGCTTCAACCTTAGAGGAAGGGTTCTTTCCATTCATGTTCGTAAAACTACACTAACTACAACTAAACTAACATACTTACATGAATTTGGTAGATGAGAAGGGAATTTGACAAACCCTAGATGAGTTCTCCCACTTCTCCCTTCACTCCTAGGTAGTTTTCCAGAATAAAATCGTGACAAAATAATTTTAGGAGCTAAGGGTTCAATTTATACTATGCTGAAAAATTGCAAAATTTGGCCTGTGGTGGAACAACAAAGTGTCATGGAGCTGAACGCCCTACTTGACCTCTGTGACACGTTGGTAACGCGTACCCTCATTGGAATGTGCCAAAAAATGCAATTTTTGGCCAAGTGTTGCCGCGTTGGCAGCGTGCCACGACCCCTATCGTGCAGGGTGCCAGTTATTGCATGTTTTCTTGTTGACTTTCACGTTTTGCTCTTGATTCCATTCCTCCACTTCACCAAATCATGAATTAGTTCCTCAAATGCATTATTAACCTTCAAAAATAAGGACTAATCATGTTGGTTAGTATATATTCACATTTACATAAAATCACATGAAAATGTATAAAATAACTTAGATAAACAAGACTAAATTAAGGTATAAAGCATCACTCGGGCATGCTATTTTTACCCACGATCACATGTTTCATCCCAAATGCCATAACCTTCCATTGGAAGTGTTGATTAGGAATGCAAAATCTTGTTTTTGGTCTTTCCTTAGGATGTATCCCCAATTGCCAAAATCAACATTTGAGATCAAACTTGGAAATATATCTAGCTTTGGCTAAGTGTGAAAATAGGGTAAGCCTATTAGGTACAGGGAATTTATCATCTTGGAGGAAATAGTTGAGTGGATGGTAGTTTATGACTAATCTGAGTTTAGCTCTTGTCTGCTCAGCTCTCTTATTGACATAGAAAGTTTCATATGCCCATTTAGAATTAGACGGCTCGATCAGTCCAAACTCCATGAGTTCAGTGCACTCCTTCTTTGCAAGATGAAGGTGCTCTAGATTCATGCCAGAGTGTCTTGTCTTGGTTGGATTGATGTTTTCATTCTTCTTCAATGGGAGTTTGATGAAGAATTCTTCATTCAGCTAGAGTGGGTTGCGACATTTCTTCATGAACTCCTTATGAGATTCAGCACATGAATGTTCCATCAACTGTTGCTCGATTTCTCTGATCTGTTCATCTTCAGTGATCTAGAATAAGTGTGAGACTTCTGAGTATGGCTTGAACTGCTTTTTGAATGCTATTCCATAGGCTCCAATGTGGAGTCGATCCTTAAGTTTTTCGAAGATATCAAATTCCATTATGAGATCCTTTCCCGGGACATCTGATCCGAACAACTTTGTTCTAAATTTTAGCCCTGGGAAGAACTCGATTGTTATTAGATGTTTTGTGATGACCGTGGTTGTTTGGATTCCATTTGATGCAGTGTTGAAGTTGTTGAAATGAGTGATCAACTAATCATCAGGAAGCACTGATGGATTCATCAATGATGAGGCCGCACAAGTATCCATGAATACAATGACCTGAACTAGTTTATCCCATTTGGACGGATAAACATTCAGCTGGACCTGAGGTATATTGATAATGCTGTTGATTTCCTCAACCTCTAAGATCTGGTAATGGTCATGCCCATGTTCTTCATATATTCTTCCATGGAGAAAAGGGTGTCTTCTGACGGCTCATCTTCTATAGAAAGGACTGATTCGAGATCATTGTCCCTAACATCAACGTATTCTTCTATTTTTGTGAGAAGCCGAATAGACTTTTTAGCTTGAGGACAGTTCTGTGCGAAGTGTCCGATCTTGTGGCAGATGAAGCATCTGTCATTCCTCTGGAACCTTCCTGGACGCTTTCTCCTGAAGTATTTTGTTTGCCTGGTGTATTCAGATCCTCCTCCAGTAGGCTTTGGCCATTTGAACTTCTTGTATTTCTTGTATTTGCTTTGCCTTCGAGCATGGTAAGAGCAACTGGACCTAGTGATTAGGTCAGTCTTGCTGCAACCTTTATCAAGGGCTGAATTGTTGTGCATGATCTACCTCAGAATAGATCTTTTTGTGCAGATATCTTCTATCGCCATGAAAATTGCTTGCCTTATATAGCCAACTTGAGTAATTGTGATTGACTGGAACTTTTCCTCAATAATTGTCATGGTTTATCCTGCTAACATCTTTGGCAAGGATGAAACGAAGGCTTGCTTCAAACTGGCGTCTCCACCTTGTTCAAAGTATGTTTTTTCCATTTCCTAGAAATGAATATCAATGACATCTCTCTCGAATGATACGTATTTCATATCAAAGAATTGTCTTAGTAGCTTTTCTTCCCTTTGGCCTATATCTCCACAAAAGACTTCATGCATGATTCTGATGTTGAAAGAAAAGTCTTTGGACGTGAGGAAAGTATTCTTGTCATACATTCCTAGTGCGATCCACCAATCTCTAAGAAAGTCGGAGAACCTTGATGTGAACTCTAATAGGATTAGATATTTCTCTCGCTCTACCAAGTGTTTTGTTACCATATAATTAAGGAAATCTTGGATCCTTTGTGGCCATTTTGAAACCTTGAAATCATCAAGAGTGAAAGTATCGAATCCAGTTCCAACCAATTTTTGCATTGGTTGTTCTGGTCTCCTTTCCGGAATTGGGTCTTCTATTATCCCGTCTTGATCATCACTGACTTCAGAAACTTCTAGTTCTCTTGGTCTGTTCATATATATCGGTGGATATCTTCCTCGGAGGTGTCTAGTGAGAGATCCTCACTTGACTCGATCTCCATTTCTTCAGTTTCATCAGTTGGATCATTGTCTGTTGTCTCTTCAGTGTTGGATCCTGTTCTATCTGTGACGACACAGGGAAAAAGGAGGATTTTTGAGAGTGGCTTTGGGTTTTTTGTGGCTCAAAAGGTCCATGTCTTAGAAGTTTGATTTTTTCTTTGATGTCAGCCATTCCCTTTTGTTGCTGTGAAAAGAAGTGGAAACGTGAAGTGCCTGCTAGACAGATCTAATACTGCATAGCAGCTGTAGTTCCAGTGCTCTGATAAGACCGACATGTTGATTGGATGACTATTCCACTTTCTTCTCAATGCTCTCCATCTTGACCATCATCTTAGTCTGTGTATGAGCACCGTTCTTGAGGGAAGTGCTGATGTTGGTCATTACCTTGTTCTGGCAGATGGCACATTCTGATTGCCAGTTGATGGTAGCCTCAATATCACTGGTAGGTGGCTTTTCTCCAGTTGGCAACACAAGATTTTTCTTTGGTATTTTTGGTGCATGGCTTACACCATCTTTTTCAAAGGGTTGTTATGATGAGAATTCATGAGTATGGCTAGAGCTAGATGGAATCATCATGAAGATTTGAGGGTTGTGAGGTTTTTTAGCTGGAGTAGGGAGAGTTGGCCAGTCTTGGGGTTTGTAGGAGATAAGGAATTCATATTTTCTTGGACGGCTAAGGGAACCGATAGATGGATCCCCTTCTTAATATCACTTACGGAATTCCTTTTCAGAGCATCTCCCCTTCTTCTTTTTAGGTTTGGCCTTCTTCTTTATATATTCAACTTCATCCTCCATACTCTCTTGGCAGTCACATTCGATATCCCAAGGGCAGTGCCCGATGAAGGGACATTTGAACCATCTTACGTCACAACCTTCATGATTGAACTGTTTGATCCAATCATGTTTACTCATGAAAGCTGGAAGGCTCTAATCGAATGGATCTTTTTCATCTTCAGGCAGAGGTTTGGATGTAGGCTGGTACATCTGAAGAGAAAAGGTTGTGCTATTTGTTTTTTTGATATGAGAGTGGTCAAAGCTTATGGCTACGATTTTATCCTGTTTTTTGACAAAGATTGGTTCTGTGGATCGAAGAGGTTCAACAGGAGGTTCTCTCATCTGCTCATAGTTGGTAACCCATGTGTCAGGAAGAACTTTGACAAGCTCTTCCTTTGGTATTTTTCTAGGTATTTAGGTGCATGTCGTAGTTTCGTTGGTGGCATCTATATGTAGTAGTAAAGCATCATCTCACCCGGAAATGAAAGATCCATAGCATGGTTCTGAACTCGCGAAGCTATTTGTTAGTGAAGAGTTGCCTGGCTAGCATCTCCAGCTTGTGTAGCTCCCTGTATCTGGACTTGGATCTTTAAGGCTTCTGTAAGATAATTGCTTGGGGACATGTTGAAATTTCGATATATCGTGATAAAAACTGTCCCAGCATTCAAGGTAACCTCAGTTGTTCCCAAATTTGCATGTTGGTACTCCTGGTATCATGTATCAAGGAGTGAAAAGCGCGCAACTACAGGATGACCTTTCCTTCCATGATATGACAAGGCGATTCGGACAATACCAAAATGAATATGGGTGAATCCGTGACTTTTCCATTGTTTTGGTAAACTATCGGGAATCTGCAAGGTGACAAACTATTCTTCTTGAGTAGCATGAATAGGATGCTGCTCTAGTTTCGAAGCAGCAACATATTCCTTTACTCCTTTAGGTTTATGTTGGACTAAAGAACGAATTTGTAACCATGGATTGATTGTCTTTTCGGCAAAGGTGGAATAAGGATTTAGGAGAGGCAAGTATGTACTGGACACTTTGTTTTCATCTGATAGTGTATCTACTTCATAAAGATAGTCATCTTTACAAGACAAAGTTTTACTAAGTGTAGTAGTCATAGGTACTTTGGTGATAGATTTACAAAGACTCGACGACGAAGAAGAAGAATATTTACAAGGACTGGACGTAGACTTACTCATAGCTATTCAAACTTCTCCTCCCTCTAGAAGGACATGGTTTTGCCTCTGATACCAAAAGGGGGTAAGACAGGGCGAGGAAATGGCGGGCAAGGCGGCGAGATTGCAGGCACAATAGTTTTCCTATGATGGGGGACTGGGATTCAACATCCCAAAGGACGGCTTGCCACGAAACCTGGCTTCAACATCCTGGAGGACGGCTTGCCAAGTCAGTCCAACAGTAAATTTCATCATAGACATAAAAGAATTTCCCTACAAAAAGGGGATGGTTTCTACATCCACCGGGATGGTTTTCCTAGCTACACAACTCGGGAAATATTTTACTCTACTTATAAATTTAGCTGTTTATAAACTTCAAAAAACTATTGTACTTGTAACAAGCTTTCTTACCCGACGTGTTGAGTCCCCATACTACTTCAAAAGGATCAGTCATACCATGCCTTTGAAAAGGGAGAACAAGAGAGGATTTAGCAAACACTCATATTATTGAACATAGGAAAGTTTTTACAAGACTCAACTAGCTGCATTCTACTCTACTCTGATTTACAATGGAGAGCCTAGCCTCCTTTATAGAGAGGTTAGAAGACTACAATATAAGACTTGGCATACCTTTCTAGAAAGCCTAACAAAATGAAAATGACACACTTATTTACATGGCAAGATAAAGACAAATCTGGCACACTTGTTTAAACAAACTCATCTACAAAGCCTAATAACAAGAGACACCTAATAAACCAAATGGACTAATAAAACAGCTAGCTTAACATGCACAAGGAACCCATGTGAAAAGTATGTGAAGTGGGGCCCGCTTTCATCTTTATATGGATAGTAAATTTCAGCGGGTGATCTGAGGTGGTGAGAAGCTAGAGTATCGCACACGTCTTGCATACATCATCATACATTATCTGGTGGGACAACGTGTGAAGGTGCCATTGGTGGGTTTGAGCATTCTCCACCTGGATCCCATCGGACTCCATGTTTGCCGACGAAGAAGTTAGTCTCATGCAAATTCCGTTTTAACGATCTCGTAAAGTAGCATTTCCTGCTCGACGTTTCTGAATGGCTTGCTTCATTTTTGGAGAGTCCTATGATGATGTATTTGATGGGACGTTCAGCTTTATCCGTGTAATGGCTTGAGTGATTTCATCCCTGGTGATCTCGTAGAGTGCCTGATATTCCTTTTTTGCTTTTCGGACTTCTTCCTAGTGAGGATGTGTATCAGTGTGATTCCATGGTGCCCATTCTTTCGGCCAAATCTCTTTTTGAATGCACTTATTTTGCTGGAAGATAAACCTTTGTGCTTCGTAGTATTCTTCTTACAAGGACAAAATAGAGACTCGAAATCGCCAACAGAAAGAGAGCTTTGGCTCGGCGTGGACTTTCCCGTTGATTAACTCTACTGGTAGATGCAGCATGAATATCTTTTCATCATATGAATTCTTGAAGCATTGAACCCAGTATTTCCGCAGTTTGAACCATTGTAGAAATAGCTTCAAAGCTAGTTCAATCTTGTCAAAATCCCTTAATACGTTGCATTTGAATTCCATCAGGATGTAATACTGGTGACATAAGTACCAGAAGAACCATATGAGTTCCTGTGGGAAATCATTAGCAAGTGGAATAAACACGTGACAAAAGGGGTATTCCGGGTTGACTCCATAAGGTTTCAGGATTGATCCTCTATATTTCCTGAAAACTTGTAGCTCATAGAAAGTCCGTCTTTCGATCAGGATGGATGGGTCAAATGGGTCCACATATTGACTGAAAAAGTCTGGCAGATGGCTTGGTAGCCTTGATGACCTGGGACCTAGTGGGTTAGTGAGCATGAATACATGGACGACTGGTTCCTTCATCTTCTTGGGCTTCTCTGGCAAAAGCCTTTTTGCGAATTCATCTGGTCGCAATAGGAAGTCTACTAGGAAATTATCTTTCCCTTTCAGGTGCTTCACTTGGAATTTGTAGGGTGAGAACCACTATGCCCGTCTGAGAATTTGCGGGTGTGGAGGTATCTTTGGATTTAACTGGATCATCTTCGGGAACACCTTCATATCCATCTCGATGAGGAATTCAGTGTGAATTAGGAAGAAGTTGAATTTCTTGATTCCATTTTTCATAGCTAGAATTTCCTTGAAGGTGGAATGGTAGTGCTGCCCTGAATCCTTAAATTTTTCGCTAGCATATCCGCATATCCTTCTGTGGCCATCTTTTTCTTCCATAAGAACTGCACTCCAGTATTCATTGTTGGCATCAGTCTGCAGTATCTTCTTTCCATCTGAAGGAATATGGAGAGTCTTCACCTGTTGGGACATTTTCTTGATCCTTTGGACAACTTCAGCCTGCTCTTTACCCCATGCTTGAGGATTTTTTTTTTAGCATTTTTTTAAGTGGATAAATATATGTAGAGACTTCAAGAGTAAATCTCTAACATAATTTGTAATCCCTAAAAATTGTTGAAGCTACTTTGTGGTGAAGTTTGTGTCTGGAAATCTGAGTAATTCCTGACATATGTGCGGACCCGGACTATATGCTCCATTGCTAAAATGCATCCCTAAGAAATCAATGTCTTTTTGAACAAGGACCATTTTCTTACCGGAGAGCATAACTCCATTTGCTCTTACTATATCATGAAAATGACGTAGTAAGGCAAAGTGTTCCTCCAAAGTATCACTGAACAATAGGATATCGTCAATGTATACTAGTGAGGTGTGGAGGATAGGCTGAAAGATTTTGATCATGGATTTTTGGAATAGAGAGGGTACAGGTTTCAGCCCAAATGGCATAACCTTCCATTGGAAGTGTTGATCAGGAATGCAAAATCCTGTTTTTGGTCTTTCCTCAGGATGTATCCCCAATTGCCAAAATCTAGATTTAAGATCAAACTTGAAAAAATATCTAGCTTTAGCTAAGTGTGAAAATAGGGTAAGCCTATTAGGTATAGGGAATTTATCATCTTGGAGGAAATAGTTGATTAGCTGGTAGTTTATGACTAATCTGAGGTTACCTCTTGTCTGCTCAGCTCTCTTGTTGACATAGAAAGCTTTATATGCCCATTGAGAATCAAACGGCTCGATTAGTCCAAACTCCATGAGTTCAGCGCACTGCTTCTTTGCAAGTTGAAAGTGCTTTGGATTCATGCCATAATGGCTTGCCTTGGTTGGGTTGATGTTTTCATTCTTCTTGAATGGGAGTTTGATGCAGAATTCTTCATTCAGCCAGAGTGGGTTGCGATATTTCTTTATGAACTCCTTATGAGATTCAACACATGAATGTTCCATCAACTGTTGCTTGATTTCTCTGATTTGTTCATCTTCAATGATTTGGAATAAGCGTGAGACTTCTGAGTATGGCTTGAACTGCTCTTTGAACGCTATTCCATAGGCTCCAATGTGGAGTCGATCCTTGAGTTGTCTGAAGATATCAAAGCCGATTATGAGATCCTTTCCTAGGACATCTGATCCGAACAACTTTGTTTTGAATTTTATTCCTGGGAAGAACTCGATTGTTATCGTATGTTTTGAGATGACCATGGTTTTCAGGATTCCATTTGATGCAGTGTTGAAGTTCTTGAAATGAGTTATCCACTGATCATCAGGAAGTACAGCTGGATTCATCAATGATGAGGCCGCACTAGTATCCATGAATGCAATGACCTGAATTGACTTATCCCATTTGGATGGATAAACATTCAGCTGGACCTGAAGGATATTGATAATGCTGTTGATTGTTTGGATAAATCTTAGTTATCATTTCTACAAGTAAGAATTGGGATTAATCATGTGTTTATACCCAAAGTAGTTATGAACCCATGGGAAATACTTAACCTAGTTATTTGCAAGTCTTGATAACAATCATAATTGCGATATTGTTTTATTATTGTTTTTCTTTAAACCCCCCAATTTGGAGATATCTTACCAACAAGTTTAAGTATCGGCATTAGTCTAGTTCTTACCTTATTTCTTGTGGGTTTGACTCCAACCTCTTTGTTGGGTCTTTATTGAATATTTGCTTCATACTTTGTCAGGAAGTGTGAGTTTGAGCGTTATCAAAAAGTGGCGTCATTATTGGGGAATACGACTAAGATTAGGTTAATTTCTTGTGTTTAACTTTTGGTTGTTATTTCCTAACTTACGTTTTCTTTTTATTTCTGGACACCTATAGGTTGTCGCTTGGTGAATGCCAAGTACTCGACGGAGTAGAAACCCCCTGATCCTTTTGGATCTCAAACATGAAAGAACACTGCGAAGGATGGAAAACCAAGAGCAGAGAGATTCCCATCTAGCTGAAGAATTTAGGAAAGCCAAGCTAGCTCAGCAAATTGCATTTCAGGAAGCCGATGATGCTCGAGATGAGGTTTTCAACGCTGGTCACCATGGAAGGGGCTACAGAGGCCAGAGATATGCCCCTGAATTCTTTGATGAGGATGACCCGACATCGATGAATTCGGGTCAACCGGAGCTATTGTACCGCCACTTTTGCCTGCTAGAGCAAAATTTGACATCACTAGCACCATGATTCAATTGTTGAACATGAAGGGGGTGTTTAGTGGTCATGCAGCTTATAATGTCAACCTGCACTTAATGAACTTTGTTGGAATATGTAAGGTGTATAGGTTTCCTGGAGTCAGCTAGGACGCAATTGTCACGACCCGAACGTACACCCGGATCGTAGACACGGGAAAAGAAGCCCCAAGAGACCCCAAGTCGACCCATGGAGTGAGCATACATATAATTCATTCACATAAGCAGAAGGCTTAACATAAGGAAATGAAATCATGACATAATAACGGAGAAAAGACAATACATGGTCCATACATGACGGCTGAATATAACTGATAGTCTAAAAAGCCTCTAATCATGAAAAATGGGTTGACGGGACAGTAACCCAACTAACCCTACAATACTGAAAATGAAAGAGAATAATAGAGTCTAAACATATGGCCCTCGGAACATGAGGACTCACCAAATAAGCTGATACCGAACTCCGGAGAGCCACTAAAGAGGGTGAGCCTGAGAGCCGGGTCCTGTATCATGAAATGATACATCATAGAAAGTATGCGGTTAGTACGTGGAATGTACTGAGTATACAAGGTAAGTAAAACATACATATAAAATTTATAAAACTCATAACGATCATAAGAGTAGGACATCATGCTCATACCGTAAACATAGTAACATAACATAAGGCTCAAGGATTTTCAAAACATTCATAATACAAACATAATCATAATCATAGGAGAAAACTTTACATAACATAACTTGAGCAAAAATACATAATCATAAGAATTTATATATCATGAGGAACAGTGGGAGATTCTCTTAACCGACATACCCCATATGAGCACATATGAAGTCTGACATGTAAACCTAGTCGGGAGGCCATCCGTAACTTGCCAAGGGTAGAACCATGAAGGACGTGATATCACCATGAAAAGGGCTATTTGTGTTGGGGCCAGTCACAAAGGAGGTCCAACCATACCTACGATGGCACGTAGTTTATGAGATCTGGGGCTTAACCTGAGTCTCGAAGCTTCTCGATGTTCGATACTACTCCCAAAAAGTATACAGTGCTCATAGTATAACATACATGAATTCATGAGCTAGTTAAATCATGATAATCATAAACATACTTGTACATACATGAACTAGCCATGAAACAAGGCCCGTGAGTCGGCCAAAATATAATTCATGAATCATAAAGTTCATACATACTTGTAGCTCATGCATATAGCTTGAATTTCATAAATTCATGATGGGTAATTTATTAAATCAACATTTTAAATCATAATTCATGTTGGACTCGTAAATACAATTAATGAAAAAGTAGATCATAAATCAATTCGTCATGGGTTATGCATAATTAGGCTAAATTTAAAGAAATCAAAATTGACAACATTATAAATAATTTGAACCAGTAAAAGTTCATCAAAAACGTTAGGATATGATATGATTTAAAAATCACAAAGCTCATTAACAATGATTAGATTTTTTTAATATAAAGCTACTTCAAAACCCCTTAAATTTTTTATAGGATTTTCAAGAAATTATAGAGAATGGGCATGGATGTGAAAGAATACACCCATTGATAGCCTTACATACTTGAAAATGACTGATTCTTAATCTCCCTTGAATCCCCAAGAAGGAATTGAAAGAATTTGAAGAGAAAAGCTTTGAATCACCCTTGATCACCCCTCTATAATCTTGCATTCATGAATAAGGACATAGAATAAATTACTCACCTAAAAAACCACCTTTCATAAACTAGAACGACGTAGTTTAGGGCCCTAGAGCTTAGGAATTATGAAAAACCCTTACTAAAATCGCAGAATTTTGCTGACTGCCAGTTCCCACGAGGGACTGGACGACTCGTGACCAGAGCTAACGACTTGTGTCCTGGAATCGTGAGATACACTGCCAAAAATTCACCATGGGACCCCCACAGAGGACACCACGACTCGTGGTGAGTGACCACGACTCGTGGTGAGTGACCATGACTCGTGGTTACCATCCATGGTCCATACTGCCCAACTATCCTTACCAAACATCCAGTCCAGGTCACGGGTTACCTCACGAGTCGTGTGGCCTGACCACGACTCGTGGTCACGCCCGTGGTGACCCCCAGACAAGTACACCTCCTTGCTTGACCACGAGTCACTTCATAACTCGTGGTCTCTCCTCACGAGATGCTTCACGGATCGTTCTCTGAGCTGGTGCAAAATTTTAGTTTTTCATCGTTTCGAATCATGGGTCTGATCTCTAGGTTCCCAGGGTATAACAGCAATAAGTCTAAGACTCTTCCCATTCTCTTTGTCTAGGGAAGCCACTTCATGGTTATCAGAGTTGTCCAATGACTCCATTACCAACTGGAGGGAGCTCAAACAAGCTTTTCTAGAGAGATTCTTTCCACCCTCTCAGATGCTACAGCTTTAAGGATGAAATATAGAATTTCTGACAACTGAAGATAGAGGCACTTCATGAAACCTGGTTGAGATTCAACAAGAAGTTGACCAAGTGCCCAAACCACAAAATTCCTGATGATAGTTTGTTGGAGATTTTCTCTATGTCGCTGAATAATAGTACTAAAGTTGTAGTAAAAATAATGGTGGGAGGAGCACTGATGAGCCACACCTGGAAGCAAGCTGCCATTATTCTAGACAAAGTGACAAAAACAAACAGAGCATGGCACACTTGGGAAGCAAAAGCAGCTACTGGTACATATATTGTTGGGTTTGATTGCAGACAAATGAAGGAAAGAAGAAGAATATGACCAGGAATTGGCCCATATGCGTACATCATTGGACCTAATCAAGAAGCATATCATGGGCGTTGGAGCCAAAAAGGTTAATGCAGTGGGAACACAAGGATAGGAACCAGGGCCTGAGCACTCAAATTTTGAGAAGGAGGCAAACTTCTTGAACAACCAGGTGGAGGGTTTTCGAACCAATGAAGAAGGGTCTAGATAAGACACTTGGCACCAAGGTTCTAAAAACCAAGGGTCGGAACCAATACAGAGTCAATTACAACCTAAATGGCTATAGGGACAGAACCTGAGGTCGTCAGTGAGAGGGAAAATAGAGAAGGAATAGCAGTTACCACAACAACCGAGCAAGATTATACGTGCCTCCTAATACACGTGAGGGGGAGGCTGGACAGTCAAAGTTGGAGAGCATGATGACTGAGATGCTAAAAAAGGTTAGATCCACAGATGATCATCTAAAAGACATCCGTGGAGATATATCTAGCATGGGTTAGAGAGTTGAGTCACATGCCATGGCTATTAAGCCGATTGAACAATAGTTGGGTGAATTGTTAGAATCTATGAACCCTAGGCAAAAGGGTACACTACCTAGAACACACAATCCAAAATTCAAAGAATGATAGTTACTGCATGGCAGTGATGACTAGGAGTGGAAAGATCGCGGTTGATCCCCCTCTGCCGGTTGTAGTTGAGCTTCAAATGAAGAAAGAAAGCATAATTGATGATGAGGAAGAGGTTGTTGAGCATAAGAATGAGCATGAGGAGGATGCTGAGTTGATTGAGGCTCCAGTTGTTAAGAAGGAGCCTGAGGCTGAATAAGGAGAGAAACAAGGGGCCACACAGATTTAGAAGGTTATCCCATGACCAGCGCCACCGTTCCCTCAAAGAATAAAGAAGAAGGAGGAGAATGGTAAGTTTCATAAATTCCTATCAATGCTAAAACAATTATCTGTAAACATACCATTGCTTGAGGCATTAGAACATATGTTGGGATGCGCCAAGATTATGAAGGACCTTGTTACAAAGAAAAGGTTTGTGAGCTATGAGCCCATGGATAATGTGCATAATTGTAGCACTATAGTGTCACGGGTCCTTGCCCAGTAAAAGGAGGATCCAGGTTCCTTCACCATTCCATGTCCTATTGTTGATGTTGAGTTCACGAGGGAACTCTATGACTTGGGAGCAAGCATCAATCTGATGCCTTTGGATGTGTTTAAATAGCTGGGCTTGGGAGCTCCCACACTAACTACTATGTGGCTGCTAATGGCCGACCGAACTATGAAAAATCCTGTGGGGATCCTGTTTGATGTGCTTGTTAAAGTGGACAGATTCATATTCCCAGTGGACTTTGTGATCCTTGATTGCAAGGTTGATTTTAAGGTCCCCATCATTTTGGGGCGACCATTCCATACCACTAAGAGGGCTTTAGTAGATGTGGAGGCTGGGTAGTTAAAATTCAGACTCAATAAAAAAGAGGTCATCCTCAATGTATGCCAGTCAATGAAGCAACCAAAGGAGTATAGAGTGGTCTCAACAATCGAGGATGAGTATGAGTTCCTTGATGATGCCAGAAAAATCATGAAAGTTACATCGTGCCACGACGGTAAATCAGGCATTGCATGGAAGGCAACCCATAGAAGGTGACGTTTGAGTAGCCACAGGTATGTTCCCTTCCTTCTGTTTTATATTTTATGCTTCGGGGATGAAGCATGCTTTTCAAAAGGGGAAGGGGTGTACTTGTATTTTTGGAATTTTTGGATTCGTGAGAGGGTTTTTCTTGTCGTGTTTCTTTTTCCTCGGGTATGCTATCTAGTAGAACCAGCATGTTTATGATATTTTTGTTTAATTAGAAAGTAGCTTAGGATTACTCAGTCAATAAATTGCACTAGTTTTGAAGTTTTGAAAAATTGATCCTGTTTAAAAATTTTGATGGTTAGGTATGTACTTGTTGACTGCAAAGCATGATTTCTGTGGATCTTTTCGTGTAATTTAGTGTATTAGCATGAGTAGTACTAGTTAGCCATATATAAACCGGATAGATAGAATGAATGCAAAATATGTACCATGAGTGAGTGAGGTCTATAACTAGTTCGATACTACGTAGAGGATCTAGAACTTGCCCGGTTGGTCTTAGCATAGGTTTTAAGATGGATGATTAGAAAAGGATCACAGGCCATTTTTGTTTAGCCCATTTTAACTTAAAGTATCCTATCAGAATAATATGATTCCTTTGATCATGATTTTGAGCCTTAAATGAACAATTTTGTTTGATTAACCGATGAATCGTACCAATTTTTTTATAATGAACCTATTCTTACCTTGGTCCCTTGATGAAGGGCATATTTATGCACTTCTTAGCCATATTTTCTCCATACTTTACTATGTTTTAAGAACAAATTATGTGTGTTTGCATGTGTTTATGTTATATATTTGTGAAAAGAGCTAATGCACATGAGTAGATGCTTTCAGGGCTAAAAGTGATGGATTTGGGTGCATTTGAGGCTTTTGGAACAAATGTGAAGAAGATGGAATGAACAAAGCAAGAACAAGGCCAAAATAGTGCACTGGCACACCTGCGCGACCAGCAACGCGGCGTGCAGGCACTACAGCGCGATGAGGGGCGAGGCACCAGCATTCTAGCGCGGGGAGAGGGGAGATGCGGGGCCTTTGCTGTGCGATGCCCTGCGTGGCGCACCAAGCATGTCCAGTTGCCAAAAAGGAAATTCTACTTCAACTAGGAAAAGGAGCTACAAGTCCCAAATCAAATCTGTGAAGGAGCAAGAAAAACATAAATTTACTACTATAAATACCTTTTATTTTTATGTAATAGAGAAAACCTTGTATGCAAAATTTTAGAATCAATTTTTGGAGATAATTTACAACTTAGATTTAAGAGGTAGAAATACATTGAGATACTTGTTGAATTGTTTTTCCTTGTTTTTGCAATAATCAAGTGAGCTTCTTCCTATCATCATTATAAGTATTAATTTATGTTTTGTCTATGAATGCTATTACTTTACTTATAATTATGAGAGGCTAAAACCTCCATCATTAGGATTGTGCGAACCATGGTGAATTAACGAACTAGGGTTTGCACTAAGTCATTCTAAACCAATACTAAACGTGTGTATTATATTCTCTTCATGCTTAAACATTTCTTAACAGTGCGCAACGTTAGAACTTGCCTGAGCCTAGAGAGGTAGAGATTAGGAAAAGAGAATTACAACAAAGCCTTAGTCTTTATGATCATTGTGTTAACTTGAGTTGTGATCGCAGGATAGTTAAATTTGGAACAAATTGATAAGGGTTAAATTAAAATTGCTCATGAGATCTAACTCGGTGATTGAGTACAGTCATCCAATAGGGATGAACGAGTCGTTTGGATGAACCCTAGTTATCAGTTCTACAAGTAAAGTATTAGAATAGATCACAAGTGTAAAATCTCAAGTAGTTATGAATCCATGGGGAACGCTTACCCTAGTTAGTTGCATTAATTTGGAATCAACATTCAATTTTCTCAACAATATTACTTGTTACTCTTACAAATTTCCCCCTTTAGGAGATAATTGACTTACAAGCTTAAACACTAGCGTTCTTCTATATCCTTCCATATTCCCTATAGGATCGACCCTAACCTCTTTGTTGGTTTCTTTATTGACAACGTCCGCTTCATACTTTGCCAGGAATTGTGAATTTGAGCGTTATCAAAAAGTGGCGACGTTGCCGAGGAATGCGACTTAGGATTAGATTAATTTCTTGTGTTTAACTTTTATTCTTTATTTCCTATTTTATGTTTTTCTTTTCTTTTCTGAGGTGTCACAGGTTAGCATGGTGAAACAAGCAGCCAAAATGTGACCATGACCTCAATAGGTATCTTGATGAAGTCTGAGTAATCAAGATACCTGTGTTGTGCCACGACGTTAAATCAGGTGCTACTTGGGATACAACTCAAGATAATTTTTTATTTTCTTAGGATTGATGTATTTTTTTAAGTGTGCAGAAATTAAATCATAAAATGGTAAAGAAATTTGGAGCAAAATGGATAAAAACCGGTAAAAAAACATTAATAAGAGAAAAAAAATCATTACATTTAATGATTGCCTCACGATGAAGCAATCATTACATGCAATGATTAGTAACCAAGGAATATTGCAAAGTAGCAAAGAAGTAGCGGCGCACCAAGCAAACAATGGGCAGCAATTCCGCGTCACAGTAGTTTATACGGCGCATTGCTCCACGCGATGCAGTGCAATAATTCCAGATCCGAATTTAATTTTTAATTTATTTTGGACTCAATTTATTTCGTGTGGAATTTTTTCTATGCTTATAAATAGTCCTAAAAATATTTTGGAGCACAACTTCTAATCATGAAGATGACTCGGAGATTGAAAGATGCTCTTGCCCCCAAAGACGAGGAATAAGGCCCAGGGAGTTCTTTTTTCACTCTTTTACCTTATGTTTTATTATTTTAGCACTGGGGATAGTGTTACTAATTAAGTGTGGGGTGGGAGAAGTGAACTTCATATTACCATGCATGCCTTAATTGCTAAATTTGCACATGGTAGGCCTAGTTGTTTTTAGATTTATAACTTATCTTGCATGCTTATTTGTTTGTAGTAGTTTTTATTTCTATTTTTATTTTTTTTTGAATTCCTCTGATTTTTATTTTCGATGCTTTTCCGGTGGATAGTATCTTAGAACCGACTAGAGAGTCTAGATTTTTAGTTTTATTATTTTTAGCATTGAGTCATGACTTTGCTCGATTATGGATGGATGACGACCGTCTTAAGGGTAAATTAGTCATTAGGAAGAACAAGACTTGAACCTTATGAATGCTAGATTCTTCACTTAGGTATCATTGAGACTTTATAAAGATTCACTCAAAAATGCATCAAAATGGTAAAAACACTTAGTCTTTTGGAATTTGACTCTTGTACTTGAAAAAAATGGGCTTAATCATGTTATACATACAATATGGATATATGTGTTTATGTGATCTTGATTTCCATTGTTAAATCATTTTGTGCCAATGTGTGAGGAATTTTTGATATACTCCATGCTTGCAATTGATGTCTAGAACTTGCCCGGTGTGTGTGCAAAACGAAATAAGAATGATGTATTTAGGAAGTGATATAGGCGTTTCTTTGGTAACCTTGCTTTTATCCTATTTTACCTACCTTTATGTAATTGTCCTAGTTAGCCATTTTGGGCCATAGCTTATTCTTTTGATAGCCATATTACAAGCTTAATCCCTTTTATTCTATTAATATGTATTTCATCCAAATGACTCCTAGAGCACTTTAATGAAAAAATTTATAATAAAGGAGCATAATTGGAAAAGTGAGCTAAAAAGTATGAAAATCAGGAGAAAAGAAAAGGGTGAAATTTGCTAATCAAGGAGGGTGATGTTAGTGGGAAAACAAAAAGAAGATAGAGCTTCGAAAAAATATGATTATAAAAAAATATATGTGAATGAGCTCAATATTAAAAAAAATTCCACTAGTCACCTAGGTTGAAAATTTTAAAGATTAAAGGAGGTATAACGAGAAAAATATAAGATTGAGGAAAGTGCTAAAAAATTAAAGTATTGTGAAGTATTAAAGTGCTTAGGGAGATTAGTCACTATCTTGGCCAAATAGTTCCTACCCGTCTCTTAGCCTACATTACAACCAAATTTAAGTCCTAATTGATCCTTGATTTAAAATTCTATATTAGTGGAGTATTACACTAAGAGCAAGCCTATGGGTTGTCTTTTGCATGCATGTTGAGCTCTTTGGGAGTGTGAGTGGAAATTCTTTTTTAATGCCAAAATTTATATTGATTTATAGCTTGTGTGAGAAAGAGCATATCTCCAGAGATTGTGAGGGGAACAATGGTAAGGCTTTGGTATATTTGATTGCTAAATTCCATATGATTCATGTTGGCGCAAAATATGTCTTGATGAGTTAGTTTTCAAAAGATAAGTGATTTCGAACTTTGACATTTTAATGTTGATCCTATATGCATGTGAGTGAATTATTGGAGCTTCATTGATTTGTCTCATGATCCTAAGTGCAAGTAGACCTACACGTAGGATAAATTTTGTGCCTAAATGTTATAAGGGAAGTAGTAGATTGTTTGAGGACGAACAATAGTTTAAGTGTGGGGTGGTGATGAAGAGCGTATTTACGCACTTCTTAATCATATTTTGCCCATACTTTACTATGGTTGAGAATAAATTATGTGTATTTGCTTGTTTTTATGTTATATATTTGTTAAAAGAGCTAACACACATGATTAGATGCTTTCAGGGATAAAAGTGATCGATTTGAGTATATTTGAGGCTTTTGGAACAAATGTGAGGAAGATGGAATGAACAAAGCAAGGACAAGGCCAAAATAGTGCATTGGCACACCTGCGTGACTAGCAACGCGACACGCAGGCACTCTAGCATGATGAGGGGCGCAAGGTGCCGGCATTCCAGTGTGAGGAGAGGCGCGGCACGGGGCCTTTGCTGCGTGATGTCCTGTGTGGCGCACCAAGCATGTTCAGCTGCCAAAAAAGGAAATTCTACTTCAACTAGGAAAAAGGAGCTACAAGTCCCAAATCAAATCCGTGAAGGAGCAAGAAAAGCATAAATCTACTACTATAAATACCCTTTATGTTTATGTAATAGAGAGAACTTTGTATGCACAATTTTAGAGTGAATTTTTGGAGACAGTTTACAACTTAGATTTAAGAGTTAGAAATACATTAAGATACTTGTTGTTGAATTATTCTTCCTTATTTTTGCAATAATCAAGTGAGTTTCTTCCTATCATCATTGTAAGTATTAATTTATGCTTTTGTGTATGAATGCTATTACATTACTTATAATTATGAGAGACTAAAACTCCAAAACTAGGGTTGTGGGAACCATGGGGTGAATTAACAAACTAGGGTTTGCACTAACTGATTTTAAACCAATACTTAACGTTTGTATTGTTTTCTCTTCATGTTTAAATGTTTCTTAATTGTGCGCAACATTAGAATTTGCCTAAATTCTCTACTTGCTTGAGCCTAGAGAGGTAGAAATTTGGAAAAAAGAATTACAATAAAGCCTTGGTCTTTATGATCATTGTATTAACTTGAGTTGTTGCGCAGTATAGTTAAATTTGGAACAAATTGATAATGGTTAAATTAAAATTGATCATGAGATCTAACCCGGCGAATGAGTATAGTCATCCAATAGGGACGAACTAGTCATCTGGATGAACCCTAGTTATCAGTTCTACAGTAAAGAATTGGGATAGATCACAAGTGTAAAACCCGAAGTAGTTATGAATCAATGGGGAACACTTACCCTAGTTAGTTGCATTAATTTGGAAAAAAACATTCAATTTTCTCAACAATATTACTTTTTACTCTTACAAATTCTCCCCTTTAGGAGATAATTGACTTATAAGATTAAATACTAGTGTTCATCTATATCCTTCCATATTTCCTGTGGGATCGACCCCAACCTCTTTGTTGGGTTCTTTATTGACAACGTCCACTTCATACATTGCCAGGAAGTGTGACTTTTAGCATCATCATCCCTCCTTGGACATTGTGAACCTAAACCTAGTCAAAATGCCTAAGTTAAGGTGGCTAGACTAGGGGTACATAGATCCTGGGAAGGTGAAAAAGGAAAAGAAAAGAAAAAGGTTTAAAAATGAGGTGTGGTGCGGCCAGACAAATGAAGAAAAAGAAAAATTGAAAATAAGATACAAAAAGAGAAAAATGAATGAAAATTTGAAAACACACCACACCCATACAATTGCATAAAAATGGTGAAAGGGAGGAAAAAATTTAAAAGGAAAAAAGGGTGAAAAAAGTGAAAAGTGGAGCCACGTGTATGTAGTTCCAAGGAGGGTTTAGTCACTAAAAATATTCTATATCTACCATACCCAGCCCAAAAGCCTACATTACAAGCCGAATCAAGTCCTATAGTGATCCTAGCCTAACCATCTGAAGAGGCGAATTAGAGAAAATAAGGGCAAGCCTATGGTATCGATGTGTAATATTTGAACTTCCTTGTGAGGGTGACAGTCTTACTTATTTAGACCCATGTTTCATATTTTTATGTATTTGTAAGTGGGGGACTTCATTTGCTGTGAGGATACTTGGTTTGTGTTTTATTCTGCCAGTTGTCTGTGTGAAAAGCATTGGTGATGACTTGACTATCTGCTAATAGTTAGATTATATATCTTGATCCCTATTTATCATGATTTGTGGTTATTTGATGTGCATATGCTGATTTGGTTTACCAAAAAAAGGGTCAAAAGCTTTTTGAGTTTATGGTGCAAATTTTGATTGATGTTGGCTGTAGTATCCTAGGTTTATTTTCTAGTTAAGCGTCGTTTTTAGATTTTTCTATTTTCTTTGCCCCAGTACATGCAAAAGTCTTAAGTTGAGGGTGTTGATGTGCTTTGAGTTTACAACACTTTTGATGCTTAAACGTAAGAAAATAACATGGGTTTAAGTATGTTTATAAGGATATGAGGTGGGGAAAATATGTGTTGGAGCAAAAATATGCAAAAGATGCATAAAAGTGCAGAAAATCAGCCAAGTACCAATCTTAGTATGAGCCGCACCTAGATTGTATGAACTATACTGAGACTCATGGAAAAACTCAAAAGGCTCAAACAATGCAAAGGCAAAGTACGACTCTCAGTACAAGCCGTACCAAGATGGTATGATCTGTAACTGGAGTCATGAAAAACTTTAGAGAAAATTTGCACAAGCAGTCTCTTGGTACGGGTGGAACCCACGGATCGTAACATCTACCTAAGAATAAATACTAGGAACTGTGGGGAGCTTCGGTGATTCTTAAAGACCTAGCAAAACTCAAGATGCAATAAGCAATTATGAGTCATAGGAGGAAGGTACGAGGCGTACCACAACACTCGTAGAAAATTTCAGAAGATGTCAAAGTTCTCAACGCCAAGACATGGATGGATTGCACAACTCGTAGGACGAGTCGTACTAGTTGCCACCACTTAGTCAATTCTACAGAAGCCAAGGAACATACGAGAGCCAAGTACAATCCGTACAATCCTGTTACGGGTCATATGACCAGTCATAGGATGAGTCGGTGCCAGATATGAAAATTTCCCTATTAGCTTAGGAAAAGGCTTTTGATGTCTGTATAAATACCTTTTATGTTTGTTTTAGTAGAGAAGAGGAGTAGACGCATGATTACATTGAGAGAAGATTTTTTTAGTTAATTGTTTGTGAATTGTTATCAAGTTTTGGAGAGCAATTTTTAAGATCAACACTTGGTTTTCTCAATTCTTCTTGATTTTGTTCATCAATATTCAAAGCAGGTTTTCTTCCTATTATTATTGTAAGTATTTAATTACGTATTTATCTATGAACACTAATTACAATCTTACAGTCATGAGAGGCTAAAACCTCCACAACTAGGGTTGTGGGAACAATGGTGAATTAACGAAATAGGGTTACACAAAGTGATTCAGAAACAATGCTAAATGCTTGTGTATTCTCTTTATCTTTAAACGTTTCTTAACAGTTCACAACGTAGGACTTGCCCGAATTTTATACTTGCTTAAACCTAGAGAAGTAGAGATTAGGAAAAGAGAATTACAACAAAGCCTTGATTTTTATGATCATTGTATGATTTGAGTTGCGGTCGCAGGAAAGTTAATTTGAAATATATTGATAATGGTTAGTTTGAAATTGCTCATGAGACCTAATCCAGTGATTGAGTATACTCATCTAATTAGGGACGAATCAGTCATTTGGATGAACCCTAGTTATTAGTTCTATAGTAAGCATTGGGATTGATCACGCGTGTATACCTGAAGTAATTATGAACCTATAGGGAATACTTACCCTAGTTATTTGCAAGTCTTGATAACAACCAAAATTGCGATCTTGTTTTGTTATTGTTTTTCTTTAAACCTTCCAATTTAGAGATAACTTACCAACAAGTTTGAGTACCGGCATTAGTCTAGCTCTTACTTTATTCTCTGTGGGTTCGACCCCAACCTCTTTATTGGCAACATGTGCTTCTTACTTTGTCAGAAAGTGTGAGTTTGAGCATTATCAGCAATCCATGAATGTCGTACCACAACTATAATTAAGGCATTTGGTGGGAGGCAACCCATCCTTCTAATATCTTGTATATTTTTCTTTATTTGTAGGGACGAAAAGGGAGTAAGAATCAAGAACAAGATGGGATATTGAGCTAAAATAGTGTAAGTCTGGTGTGAGATGACTAGCGTGGGGCACCAGGATTTAAATCCTAGAAGAAAAAAATTTCAAGTGAGCCAATGGGTGGTGCGCCGCGCCAAGATCCTATCTCCAGAGAATTTTTTTTTCTAATTATGTGTGAGACAGAGGGGGAGGTGCGCCAGAGCTATTTGGAAGAAAATATTTGGTCAAATTGGGTCAGTGTTGACACAAAAGACCTTAAAATTACATCAAATTCACACCCGCCTCTTTATTTAAAAATACCATTCATCCTTTTCCCTCAAAAAGTTGAAAAATTCTCTCTCTCTCTCTCTCTCTCTCTATCTCTCTTAAGTTGTAGCTTCCTCTTCTCCTCTCCCCTCCATTGTTGTCTTCTCCAGAGCTTTGGTGAAGCTCCCATCTTCAACTCAAGTAAGTATATTTCTTCTCTGTTGGTTAGACAATGATGAAAGCATTCTCTCACACTCTTCTCCCCTAAGATTTAGAACTCAAATCACCTTTGTTGGTGAAAAAGCTTGTATTTCATGTGTTGGATTTTATGAGGTTAATTTCTTAAATTCTTCCGTGATAGCATGTATCTTTGTTAAATAGCTTAATTCTTGATTGAATATGGTGATTTGAACTTGTGGGGATGATGGGGTTTGGTGAATTGAAGTGTTGAATAGTGGTGGGTAAAGGCAATAATTATAGAGAGAGAAAATAAATGAATCTTAAATTCTTGAATGTGATGAATTCTTGAGTTGTTGAAATTCATGATTAATTAATGTTGGATGCTAGTAAGTTATTCGTTGATTGTTACATGAAGTGAATATTGTTACTTCCGTACATGAATGACTTGAATTATGAATCGAATGAGGAAAATGAGAGGGATGACCTAGTTGAGGCAACCTTGTAAAAGTTGGAGGAGAGTAGAAAAGAACAAAAAATTCATGAACTTTGTTGTAGTTGGAGTTAGTGATTTTTTGCGAATTGTTGAGATTGGATGATGATGGGGGAAGTCTTGAGTACCCTATTTGACAAATTCTCACAAATATGCTAGCAAATTAAGTGCGGGGTGAATTTTTCTCCTTCAACACTTAATTAGTTAGCCATTTTGTTCACAAACTAATTTTATAAAGTTCTTGATTTTTGCTTGTTAGTTACCATGGCATCAAAAGGAAAGGAGGTGGTTGTTGCTGATCCATGTCTCAAGAGAACTAGAAAATGCAAAAGGGGGCTAGTTCTTCGACTTCCAAAGCTAGCCCGGCAAGGAGATTTGGAGCAAAATCGGTAGAGCCTCATAGGCTTACTTGGTTAAACACTAAAAAAGAAGCCAAATATGCACCTAAGAATTGGATAGATGAGGGCCACTTGGCACTTGAATTCCCAGCTATTCGGGACATGGTACGTGAGTTGGGAGTTAGTTACATCTTTAATGAGATGGAGAGGTGTAACCTCACATTGGTGAGGGAATTCTACGCAAATTGGGATACCCCATTTGGAGAGAGCGCCAAGGTAAAGATCAGAGGACAGGTGGTGCGATTCACAACTAAAAGGTTCAACGCCTTATAGGGACACCTGTTGTAGACCCTTCAGAGTAATTCATCTTGCTGGAGAAGCCTCCATACAGAGACATATGTCACACTCTATATGGTGAGAACTCATCCGCCCGTTAGGCGAGGGATCAAAATGACACTTATTCCACACTTGCATTTTCTTATATAAATTAGGAGGCAAATGTGTGGATAAAGTTGGCATGTGCTGTCTTTCTCCTTGCACACATATGACAAAGGTGACTCGAAAGTGGATTGTCTTGTTGTATATGTTGATAAAGGGGATACCGATCAATTTTGGTGTTGTGATTCATGACAATATAAGAAGATCACGGGATAGTTATAGATAGAAATATTGTCATGGCAGTCTCTTGACCATGTTTTTGAGGGAGGCAGGTATTGAGGAGGAGGATGTAGACCTTATCTCACCTCTAGCAGGACATCTGGATGGAAAAATGATGGACATTCAAAGGTGAAGGAGACTATACATTCTACAGGGCCTCTTCTTACGATAGATGATGTCAGGCGCGTGATGAGAGCTAGCAGTATCTTATATTTGGGATGCTAGATCTACAGCTGAGGTTAGGACATCAACCCACTACTGCAAAGGAGATGACAGCTTTAGAGGCATAGTACCCGCTCATGGAAAGTGCTATGTTGATGTGTCGAGTGGGCCTAGCCTTTGAAGAGACACTTGATTATAATGAGGCTACAGTCCTTACTGATGGTGTTGATGACCTAGACATGAATGAGGAGGATGATACTACTACAGGCGCCATGTAGATTGATGCGAAGATGATGATGCTGACGAGGATGAGGAGTACAATCTCGAGAATGATGCTTAACGACCTAGGAAGTTTTTTTCTCTCCCTTTATGATATAATTGTGTGTGCACTGAGGACAGTGCACCTTTTTAAGTGTGGGATGGAGGAAAGATAGATTCCTATTGTTGTTTGATTGCTATATTTGTAGAGGTTGTAGCATTATTATGTTATTCCTCGTAGTAGTAGCTTGATGATTTGTAGGTCATGGTGTCACGATCCGCGTTCACACCCTAGTCGTAACACGGTATCAGGAACCCCGAAAGGCTTCAAGTCGACCCATGGAATAATCATAGGATAACACTTAACATAAAAGATGACTAACAACATGAATAAGTGGAAGCTAATAACAAGAATCTAATATAAACCATAAGCATTATTTTAACAACACTTAGATACAATGCTAAATCTGTCTAAACAAATCTGAAAGCCTTCTACTAAACTGATGAGTTACTGGGACAAGTACCCACTAACTCCCAACATCTAAAACTAAAACATAAGAAAAATGAAACATGAATCACGTCCTCAGAAGATGAGGACTCACCACTATCAGCTAAGAGCGTATGAAGTGTATCTTATCACGAGGCTGAGTCTGGCAACTTGAATCTATATCATGAAATGATATAGCATAAGAGGCGTACGGTCAGTACTTGGAATGTACTGAGTATGGGGGAAGCATAATTAAACTAAACATACAAATAATCAAGGAAGAAGTAATTTAAACACACATTAATAGTAATATAACTGGAAGGATATAAAACAAATTTTATACGAGATTTACATATACATATTAACATAATCACTTATAGGGACATTCATTAATCATAAGATCAACTGATGCGCAACATGTAACCAACGTAAATAATACAGAGGTACGACATCGTGACTGATGTCAAGAGGGTCCCTGACTGTCCAAGAGGGAGTCCCTGACTGTCAGAGGGCATCCCTCACTATCAAAGGGAAACATTCTCGTTAGGGAGAATCCTTGACTGTCAAAGGGAGAAAGATGCTCTGATATAGAGAGTCACTGACTGGCTAGGGATGTTAGCCTCGACCAACTAAGGGGAAACATGCACGACTAGTAACTAGGGATGTGAGTCCCAACCGGCTAGGGATGTGAGTCCCGACTGACTAGGGATGCGACTGACTATCTTTCTCTATCACTTGTTCTGCTTCCATCTGCTGAGCAAATATCACCAAGGGTGGGAAGTATGTACAACATGGCAGTCTTGTATTCCTTGACCAAGGAGTCGGACACTCCATTCACGAACCTGCTCACTCAGGCCCACTGGTCGGCCACCATCTTTGGTGCATACTTGGATAGCTGAGTAAATTCCAATGTGTACTCCTGGACAGTCATATCATTCTATTTCAAATTAATGAACTCTGTCGCCTTTGCCTCCCTCAACTCCCGAGGGAAAAACCTATCCAAGAACACTGTCATAAATTCATCCCAACCTACAAGACCCGCTCCACCTCCCCGACTATCCCTTCATTATTGATACCAGATATAAGAAACTCCCTTTAACAGATAGGAGGCTAAGTCTGCGCTCTCATTCCCTGTCACTCCCATGATGGGAGTAATCTTCTAGATCTCTTCCAAGAACTCATACGGGTCCTCATCCACCTTTGACCCTAAGAATTCGGTGGGTTCATCCGAAGAAAATCACTTGTCTTTGCCGCCGCTTCATTTCCATTCTGAGGAGCACAGGCCACCGCCTGCTAGTTAATCTGACGGTCAGGGTCTGCGCCAACATGTGAAAGGAAACTCGGAACTCATAATGAGTAACATGATCATCTATTGGGTTCAACTAGGATGGTGGTACCTACTGGCGCCTGTTACCGCGTCTTCCTCCGATCGCTCATCTGGAGGCATTATCTGCGAGCGCGTAAAGCACAAGTCAGGGGAAGGAACTATTTAGAGCTTCATGCTCTACGCACGATAAGGATCATGAAGAAAAGGAAACATTCCCAAAATGTCTCATAGCCTCTTCGTCGTAAGTGTGGCGCTCTTCACACCCATGAAGAAGACTCTATGTAATACGGCTTCTAGACACCCTAGGACACTCAAAACCTCTGCTCTGTTACCAAGTTTGTCACGACCCGAGTTCACACCCTAGTCATAATACAGGACCAGAAACCCCGAAAGACTCCAAGTTGACCCATGGCATAATCATAGCATAACACTTAACATAAAAGATGACTAACAACATGAATAAGCGGAAGATAATAACAAGAATCTAATATAAACCATAAGCATTTTTACAACACTTAGATACAGTGCTGAATCTGTCTAAACAAGTCTAAAAGCCTTCTATTAAACTGACGAGTTACTGGGACAAGCCCTCAGCTAACTCCCAACATCTGAAACTAAAACATAAGGAAAATGAAACATGAATCATGTCCTCGAAAGATGAGGAATCACCACTATGAGCTGAGAGCGGATGAAGCATATCTAACCACGAGGCTGAGTCTGGCGACTTGAATCATTATCATGAAATGATATATCACAAGAGGCGTGCGGTCAGTACTTTGAATGTACTGAATATGCGGGAGGCGTAATTAAACTAAACATACAAATATTCAAGGAAGAAGTAATTTAAACGCACATTAATAGTAATATAACTGAAAGGAGATACAACAAATTTTATATGAGATTTACATATACATAATAACATAATCACTTATAAGGACTTTCATTTATCATAAGATCAACTGATGCGCAACATGTAACAAATGGAAATAATACAGAGGTACAATGTTGTGACTGATATATCAAGAGGGTCCCTGACTGTCCAAGAGGGAGTGCCTGACTGTCAAAGGGAGCGTCCCTAACTATCAAATGGAAACATTCTTGCTAGGGAGAATCCCTGACTGTCAAAGGGAGAAAGGTACTCTGATATAGAGAGTCACTGACTGGCTAGGGATGTTAGTCCCGACAAACTAAGGGGAAACATGTACGACTAGTAACTAAGGATGTAAGTCAAAACCAACTAGGGAAGTGAGTCCCGACTAACTAGGGATGTGAGTCCCAACTAACTAGGGATGTGAGTCCCGACCAACTAGGGATGTGTGTCCCGACTAACTAGGGATATGCTAATTACTACAGCTAATCAAAGTCAAGGACATTTGCCAATTTCATCCTACAATATTCATTCTGAAAGGATTAGACCTATCTTCTAGTAGACACGAGCTCAACAAGTTAACATATTATTCACATGCTTTATCATCGTCAATCACATCAGGATGGACTCAAATCAATATTTGTTCGAGCACTTTACACGTATGAGCATGCTATAGGTTCACATTATGCACTGCACTATTATGACATTTCCAATTCAAATTCATCACATTTAGCCTATAGCATAGGGTCATGCATGGTCCATAAGATAATTTCACACCTTTTCAAGGACACGAGACTTCATTTGTTTAACTTTACGGACAACCCATACATTTAATTCGTACCTCATCATTTACAACAACACAAAGGGAGGAGCATTCATGTTTATTTCATAAGGCCCATTTCCTAATTTATTCCAATTCATGAGGAAGATAAAGTAATTAGGCTATTATCATAGATTCATCTCATACCCATTCAATTTAATCGAAAACATGATGATAATACATAATTTTCTTACAATTGTTCAAGCCCATAAACTCCAAACTCATCTCAACATATTCATTAATGACACAATCGGGTTATTATGGTTAATCATACAATATTTCCATAATTTCATCATATTCATGAGCTACTACGATAATCAAGTGAGCAATAAATAAATCCCATTCGATAGTCAAGCCAATTTATGGAGAACATGCTACACTATTATATTCCCAACATGTAATCCACATCTCAAAGCAACCCATTAATTTATACTCTAATTAAATCTCATATTCACAGTAGACGTTAGCATTTATGATAAATATAAAAGAAATCTACTCATAACACAAAGCCCTAGATCATGCTTTTCCAAATTTGTTGAAATCCGGTCTTTAATGAAAACATAATATCCTTGTTGAAAAACCCGCATACCTGGTAGAAGATACCCTGCTCGAATTTACACCTTGAAGCTCTTGAAGGAACCCTTGAATCTTGTAAGAGAGTAGGAAAAAGGGTTTGAGAGGATATCTTGAGAGAATGAAACATTAGGCTTAGGAAAACCCTTAAAATGTGCAAGGTAGTACCCAAAACGACATACTTTAGAAGTTAAAATCATAGGAGTTTGCGGAAATGCCCCTAGAGAAAACTGGAAAAACTTGCCAAAATGGAGCCACGACTCACATAACGAGTCGTCGCCACTTCAAACGACTCGTTATCTTGCCTGTTAAGTACACTGGAAATTTTGCACAGCTTCATCATTCTTCAAACCACGACCAACGTAACGAGTCGTTACTCCACCCAATGAATCGTTAGACCCACTCGTTAGGTGCACTTGAAAATTACTTCAGAACATTAACATGACGAGTCGTTGCTTCCTCTAACGACTCGTGAAGTCCACCCTTCAAGTTCACTGTATAATATTTAACAACTTCAACTCTTCCCATCTAACGGATGACATGATGATTCGTTCCCATACTTAATGACTCGTCACATCCTTCCATCAACTACACTGACTTCTCAAGTGATTCACTATCCAATGACCAACCTAATGAGTCGTTGCCAGGCAAGACGACTCGTCAAGTCGTCCGTGGCGACTGGGCTTGCCATCCCCTCCCTACAGTTCTTCACGGGTCAAACCACGACCTCTTAGGTCTCCTAACGAGTCGTTCCCTGACTCGTTTTGAGTAAATTTCTGTTGGCTTTTATGGTGAGCTTTATCTAACTTTGGGGTCTGATCTCTAGGATTTCTGGGGTGTTACAATATCTCCCCTTTGAGAACATTCTTCCTCAAATGTTGACTGAACATATTGAAAAGATAGAGATGAAACAAAAATCCCAAAATCAATCACAGCTAACACCAACGGAATATACGACTCCGGACCAACCTTATACACCAAAACCGAATATCCACATCGAACATGCATACCATGGCATAGGAGAAACCGAAGGACATGGAATCAACATAGCACTAGACAGAACATCGAAAAGAACTATGGACTAAACCTTCATTCTCAAATTGCTTCTTGATACTAAGCTAACATTCATGATATCAAATCTAACTGAGGGTAGGGAATTCATGAGCACGAGTTATTTTCGACATGTAAAATTGAGCACATACATGAGATAATCTAACTCAACTGAGTTAACAAACAACTTCTAAAGACTGAGTTCTATCTGACCATAAGGAAACATCAATTAACACACTTAACTGATTCATAGCATGAAAATGAGCATAAAGGACTCATAGAGAAAGTCTAGCATCACTGTCTGAAGCGGTTACCTCTAAACCTTGGGAATCCACTCATAAGGATAGATATAACTTTAACTGCAATACAGGGGGAACTATCTGAACCTGAAGAGACCGACATACCGCAACTGCCAAGGCTGGAACTCCCTTACTAGCATTCTCAAGGTCTGACTAACTGCACATACTCAATATCTCCCTCTTAGCTTAAAGTTATCATTCTAAGGTTCCAGAATCTTCCTTCAAATTAGGCTGAATTACTAATTCTTAACTCCTCTTTCACTTCTAACCTTCACCGGAAACCTTACGTTAACAGCTACTCACATAACATATCAACAATCTCTTTTCCACAATCACAACAGAGCTTCTCATTCGATACTAGGCCGACATGATATAAGGGGGTAATAAAATATTCACAACATACCTGTGGCCACTACTAGAGCCTTTCCCTTATCTTGATGTGTTGCTATGGTATAGGAACGGTTTTGACGATGCCCACCACCCGGATTAGAGGATGCACCCTGCTGAAATAGGCACGCTATTGAAGCTACTGAAGAGGTGGTCGAGGATCTTCCCTCGCCTCTCTTAGCCTCTGCGCAATCTTGGTGCATATGGCCCACCTTGCCACACGAAAAACAAACATCTGAGCCAGCCATGCATACTTCCAAGTGGTGCTTTCCACAGCTCATACACAATGGGTACGTAATCTCCTTCATCGTAGGTTAATACGGAACACTGGCTATCGAAGGTGCTGGGGATGATGATTTCTGTTGGTAATGTTAGCGATATCCACCACTTGACCTCTATTGGGAGAACTCTAGATCTCCAGCCCTAGCCTTTTTTGCTCATCTCTCTTTCTCTTTCACCTGTTTTTCTTCCATCTGCAAAGCAAATATCACCAAGCATGGGAAATCTGTACAACATGGCAGTCCTATATTCCTTGATTAAGGAGTATGACACTCTATTCACGAACCTGCTCACTCAGGCCCACTGGTCGGCCACCATCTCTGGTGCATACTTGGATTACCGAGTAAATTCCAACGTGTAATCCTAGACAGTCATATCATTTTGTTTCAAATTAATGAACTCTGCTGCCTTTGCCTCCCTCAACTCACGAGGGAAAAACCTATCCAAGAATGCTGTCATAAATTCATCCCAACCTACAGGACCCGCTCTACCTCCCCGACTATCCCTTCACTAACAATACCAGATATAAGAAATTCCCTTTAACAGATAGGAGGCTAAGTCTGCGCTCTCATTCCCTTTCACTCCCATGACGGGAGTAATCTTCTGGATCTCTTCCAAGAACTCATATGGGTCCTCATCCACCTTTGACCCTAAGAATTCGGGTGGGTTCATCCGAAGAAAATCTCTTATCCTTGTTGCCACTTCATTTATATTCTGAGGAGCACAGGCCACCGCCAGCTGGTTAATCTGAGCGGTGAGGGTCTGCGCCAACATGTGAAAGGTTGCTCGAAACTCAGCACGAGTAACATGATCATCCGTTGGGTTCACCTGGGCTGGTGGTACCTACTGGCGGCTGATACCAAGTCTTCCTCCGATCGCTCATCTTGGAGGCATTATCTGCGAGCACGTAAAGCACGAGTCAGGGGAAGGAACTATTTAGAGCTTCATGCTCTATGCATGATAAGGATCATGAAGAAAAGAAAACATTCCTAAATCGTCTCATAGCCTCTTCATCGTAAGTGTGGAGCACTTCACACCCATGAAGAAGACTCTACGTAACGCGGCTTCTAGACACCCCAGGACAATCTAAACCTCTGCTCTGTTACCAAGTTTGTCACGACTCGAGTTCACACCCTAGTCGTACATAGGACCAGGAACCTTGAAAGACTCCAAGTCGACCCATGGCATAATCATAATATAACACTTAACATAAGAGATAACTAACAACATGAATAAGCGGAAGATAATAACAAGAATCTAATATAAACCATAAGCATTATTGTAACAACACTTAGATACAATGATGAATCTGTCTAAACAAGTCTAAAAGCCTTCTACAAAATTGACGAGGTATTGGGACAAGCCCCCAGCTAACTCCCAACATCTGAAACTAAAACATAAGGAAAATGAAACATGAATCACGTCCTCGGAAGATGAGGACTCACCACTATCAGCTGAGAGTGAATGAACCATATCTAACCACGAGGATAAGTTTGGCGACCTGAATCTATATCATGAAATGATATAGCACAAGAGGCGTGCAACAACACTTGGAATATATTGAGTATGCAGGAAGCGTAATTAAACTAAACATACAAATACTCAAGGAAGAAGTAATTTAAATGCACATTAATAGTAATATAACTGAAAGGAGATACAACAAATTTTATATGAGATATACATATACATATTAACATAATTACTTATAGGGACATTCATTAATCATAAGATCAACTGATGTGCAACGTGTAACAAACGGAAATAATATAGAGGTACGATGTCATGACTGATATCAAGATGGTCCCTGACTGTCCAAGAGGGAGTCCTTGACTGTCAAAGGGAGCGTCCCTGACTATCAAAGGGAAACATTCTTGCTAGGGAGAATCCCTAACTGTCAAAGGAAGAAAGATTCTCTGATATAGAGAGTCACTGACGGGCTAGGGATGTTAGTCCCAACCAACTAAGGGGAAACATGCACGACTAGTAACTAGGCATGTGAGTCCCAATCGGCTAGGGATGTGAGTCCCAACTGACTAGGGATGTGAGTCCTGACCAACTACGGATTTGAGTCCCCACTAACTAGGGATGTTAGTCCCGACCAACTAGGGATGTGAGTCCCGACTAACTAGGGATTTTCTAATTACTACAACTAATCAGAGACAAGGAAATTCGCCACTTTCATCATGCAATATTCGTTCTGAAAGTATTAGAGCTATCTTCTAGTAGACACAGGCTCAACAAGTTAACATATTATTCACATGCTTTATCATCATCAATCACATCATCATGGAGTCAAATCAATATTTGTTCGAGCACTTTACACTAACGAGCATGCTAGAGGTTCACATTATGCACTATTTATTCCAATTCATGAGGAAGATAAAGTAATTAGGCTATTATCATAGATTCATCTCATACCCATTCAATTTAATCGAAAACATGATGATAATACATAATTTTCTTACAATTGTTCAAGCCCATAAACTCCAACTCATCTCAACATAATCATTAATGACACAATCGGGTTATTATGGTTAATCATACAATATTTCCATAATTTCATCATATTCATGAGCTACTACGATAATCAAGTGAGCAATAAATAAATCCGATTCGATAGTCAAGCCAATTTATGGAGAACATCCTACACTATTATATTCCCAACATGTAATCCACATCTCAAAGCAACCCATTAATTTATACTCTAATTAAATCTCATATTCACAGTAGATGTTAGCATTTATGATAAATATAAAAGAAATCTACTCATAACACAAAGCCCTAGATCATGCTTTTCCATATTTGTTGAAATCCGATCTTTAATGAAAACATTTTGGGGCACAAGGATGGAAGAATATCCTTGTTGAAAAACTCACATACCTGGTAGAAGACACCCTGCTCGAAATTGCACCTTTAAGCTCTTGAAGGAAACCCTTGAATTTTGTAAGAGAGTAGGAAAAAGGGTTTGAGAGAATATCTTGAGAGAATGAAAGATTAGGCTTAGGAAAACCCTTAAAATGTGCAAGGTAATACCGAAAATGATGTAGTTTAGAAGTTAAAAGCGTAGGAGTTTACGAAAATGCCCCTGGAGAAAATTGGAAAAACTTCTCGAACTGGAGCCACAACTCACGTAATGAGTCGTCGCCACTTCAAATGACTCACTGTCTTGCCCGTTAAGTACACTGGAAATGTCCCACAGCTTCATCATTCTTCAAACCACGACCAACGTAATGAGTCGTTACTCCACCCAATGACTCGTTAGACCCACTCGTCAGGTGCACTGGAAAATTACTTCAGAACTTCAGCTTCCTTATCTCAGGATTAACATGACGAGTTGTTGTTTCCTCAAACGACTCATCAAGTTCATTATATAATATTTCACAACATCAATTCTTCCCATCTAACGACTAACATGATGATTCATTCCCACACTTAACGACTCATCACATCCTTCCATCAATTACACTGACTTCTCAAGTAATTCACTACCCAACGACCAACCTAACGAGCATTGCCAGGCAAGACGACTCGTCAGTCATCCATGGTGATTGTGCTTGCCCTCCCCTCCCTACAATTCTTCACGGGTCAAACCACCACCTGTTAGGTCTCCTAACGAGTTATTCCCTGACTCGTCCTAAGAAAGTTTCTGTTGGCTTTTCTGGTGAGTTTCATCTCACTTCGGGTTCTGATCTCTAGGAATTTCGGGGTTTTACTCATGGGTTGTAATAGCTAGTATGGTGTTGTTGACTTGGATGCCTGAGATATTGTGACTTGTTGTTCGTCTTGACTATGTTATTTTTGATTGCTTTATTTTGGAGTAAATTTTTTTATTTTGTTTGAGTTGTTGTAGTCATAGAGTAATGGCGTTTCCCTATAATAGATGGATGATGACCATCTTAAGGGAAGATTTGTCACATTTTTTTAGGATTGAGTCGTAGGTCATCCTCTTGTATGCTTGTTGATATTCTGTTTAGCTGCTATGATGGAGTAAATAGAGTGGTCATCTTGGTTTCATGAGTGAGGATCGATGAGAGACATATATATCTCTTTAATTTGACTCAACATATCCTTAGGGCTTAATAATGAATTAAACTTGTCATTCAATGTGATTGTGTGAAGGTCTAGCTGAAGAAACTGATTAGATTCTTGTTGCGATAAGAGGTGAGCTATTTTGTTTTGTGTGAATATATTGTAGCATCTAGAACTTGCCTTGTTGTATTTAGGATAACTAGTAGGTAGGGAGTTGAGAGATAATCAAGGCATTTCTTTGTATAAGCCATATTTTTCTTTCTTTCTACATTTGTTTTACCTTCCTGTAAATTCTCCCTATTTAACCCCTTTGAGCCTAAAGCCTTATTCTTTCTTAGCCATGAAAATAACTTAATCCATTTTTTCTTGTGAGACCTCAGACTTATTGATCCAAAATAGTCTTAGGCACTCTGAGACTTGAAAGTAAAGGTCCACCGAAGTATAATATTAAGGGAAAAAGAAAAAGTTGTGGTAAGAAAAGAAAAGTGAGAAGAAGGGGTGCCCATAAAATTGTATTGTCTACTTGCTGCTAGGGAAATTAAAAAGGAGAGCTTTAATTGCAAAATTCTTAGTTATTCTTTGAGTAGGAAACAAGCAGTCAAGTAGTGAAAAATGGGGTATGAAAAGAAAAGACAAGGGTGAGCAGATGAAAGGTGAACAACAAGGAAAGAGGTGGTGGATAAGAAAAGTGAAATATGTCTTAAAAGTGCTTAGGGTGGTAGTCACTACAAAAAAAATATCATTCCTACCTATCCCTTAGCCGACATTACAATCAAGAAAAGTCCTTATGATCTTAATCTCTTAAAGCAATTCGGTAGTCTTCACGTGCACAAAGGGCAAGCCTATGGTATGTTACATATGTGCATCACATCATATGTGAGTGTGAGCGTGTCTTAGTTATTGTGTTTCATGTCTTTATATTGATGAATTTGAGAGAGGAACATCACTAAAAGCGAGGGGCAAAAGAGTTCTAATTCAGTGAACAACTTGTTGCATATGTCACATTTAATCATGTTGGCCCTTTGTACTGAAAAGATGAGTCATTATAGAGGTTGTGTGCTCTTGATTGTGAAGCTTTCATATGTGCTTGATGAAATTGTGTTGCTTATGATAAACCACTTTATGTATGCTCCACGCTAGTTGGTTGAGTAAGAATTGATAGAGGTGGTGTCAAGTGTGATGGTGAAACATGAGTTTAAGTGTGTTTAAGGATTTTTTAAGGACGAATAATGGTTTAAGTGTGGGGTGGTGATGTTGGGCATATTTCTATGCCCATTTTCCATGTTTTTACCCATATTTGATCATGTTTTGAGTTCATAATCCTTAATTTATGCTTAAATTCATGTGTGTGCATGTTTTATGTGCTAACGAATGATTTGAGTTGATTTGAGCTGAAAACTAAGCAAAATGGACTCAAAATGATTCAAGGAGTGAAGTTTCAAGGAACTGAAGGGCCTGGTGCTATGGCTGGCACCCCGCACCAAGTCCCAAACTTTAAAGAACAAAATTTCAGGTTGGTGTGCGCCAGCTCTTGAACTTCAGAGAATTGCACATCAAAAACCTTGGCAAGATGAGTAGCGCCCTGTGCCAAAGGTGTCCAGACTTAGAGAAATTTGACGAACACCTTGGAGTGATAGAGAGGGTGGAGTGTCAGGGCCTATTCAGAGATGAAAATGTTGGAAATTTGACCAAGTCTGTAGTGAGATAGAGGGGGCGACGCACTAGGGTCATTTCGGGGCAGAAAATGGTTATTTTAAAGTCATGTTCTGGAGGGCAGAAGCATCATTTGAAGGTTCAACTATAAATACAACTCCTAGGTCGTTTATTAAGCATCTTTTATCAGTCTTTAATCACTTATTACATTCCGCAGTTCATTTATGGAGGCTTGTAAGTTGTTTAAAAGGAAGACAAAGTTCTACACTAGGTTTTTCTCTTCTTTACTTGTATTTTCGCATGATGATGCCTAAGTATTCGTCTTTCCACTTGTTTATGAGTGGATAAACTTATATTCTATGGTTTTGGCCATGGTGGATGGTTGAATATTTGAAAGACTAATTTAATCTAGTTTCTATTCTTCAATCATGATTGTTTGTATTTATTTGTGTTAATTTATTATTTATGAGATTGATCACCTTGTAAGTAATCTCTTGGCTTTCAGTTGAAATTGGAAAAGGGAATAGAAAGGGTTAAAAATAAATACAAAACGGGAATTCAAAGACCCTTTTTCACGCCCCGAGTGTACATCTTGGACGTAACACGGTACTTGAAGCCACCAGTGACCCCAAATCAACCCCTGGTCTATCATTCACTAGCATTCTGAGTAAAACATGCACAGCGGAACCTGAATTAATACCATAAAACATTTATGAAAACATAAAGTTCAAAACATTTGAATAATACTGATAATTTCGAAAGAAAATCATATCTGTCTGAAAGCCATCTAACTGAGGAGTTGTTGGGCCAAGCCCTAGCTAACTCAAAGTCTAACTGAAACTAATAAATGACTGAAAGAAACAAGTAATGCCCTCGGATGATGAGGAATCACACTTCACTGCTGAGGTGGAGAATCTGAACTGCGACGACTAACGGTGCTGAGTTTGAGAACCTGCACCTGTATCATGAAACGATACAACATAAAAGTATGCATCATTACTTTGAATGTACTGAGTAAGTAGGAGAAAACATAACTGAATATAATGTCTAAACTGATATGACATGCAATGACCTATAAGTAACTGAACTGAACTGCTGAAGTAAACTGAGGTGGTCAAAATGACCCTGTCTGATGGTCTAGGCATGTCCTAAGTCTTAAAGTACTGAGTCTGAGATACTGAACTGAACTAAGCTAAACTAATAGAATTAGAACTGAATTGAGCTGCTTATTCTGAAACTGGACTGGACTGACTAGTGGGAGAGTCTAGAACCGACATATAACCATGTGAGCTAGATGTGGAGTCCAATGTATACACCCCACCAGTAGGATCCAATATACCTTGCCGGGGTATAAAGGCTTGATTTGGGTGATCACAAAATTCTGGGGCCAATCAGGCCAAGTAATACAGTAACCTACGCTAGCAACGTAGTTCTGGAAACCTGGGTGCACTGGAACCCCGACCCGCTTGGTGCTAAGTCCTACTCCCACTGGATACCTATAATGAACTGCTAAGATGATAGCTCGAAACTGGGGTCCAAGACTAGTCAGGGACATATAACTGAAAGTACCCTGAGAGTCTTATCAGACCAGATTCTATTGGGTTCCAGACTGGTCAGAGCTACTAATCTGGAAGCGTCGTAACCGTCTAAGAACAATCTGTAAATGGAACTGGGGTCCTGGGGATGGTCAGAGCTATATATTTAAATTTCCATGATCGCCTAATGGACCAAAACTAGATTCTAAGTCTGATTTTGATAACAGAGAGGCACCACTGACACCTCGGGAAAAGACTGGAGTCAAACTGATCAGTAGACAATTTTCTGAATGATTCTGAAAAGATTTTATGTTATAACAGGCCTGATACTAGCAGTTAATATAGAACTCAACTTATTCCAACAACATGGGGATTTCATAATCTGACGAAATTTCAAGAATTCAAAGGGGTTTCATCCAACAAGGGTAAAATCATTCTCATCAAGGGAATAATTTCTCACATGTATATATGATAAGAATTTCTAGGATATTCAGCCCAAAAACGTACTATGCAAAATAGACGGAATTTAATACGCAATCATCTTAACTCAAAAATTTAGGGCTATAAATCATCTTGGCAATAACATCAACAATTTACTTATAAATTGATGAAAATCATACGAGTAATAAAAATGGATATTATCCCAATTGAAATTAACGACACCTAACATGAAACTTTATTCATATTTGAAGAACTCAGGGCTAAACTGATAGGGGAATTATAGGAGGGTTTTGGGGGACATTAGGGAAGGACAATTCCCTTGTTGAATTCCCACATGCCTGACTAAAATCTCTCGAAGATGAAGCTTGAACTGCTGCTATAGATAAGAATCCCTAGTCTTGCTTGGAGGGTTCTTGAGAGGAGAATGTTCGATCTTTTTTGAGAAATGAGAGTGGGGAATTAGGAATGAACCGCTTTTCCCCTCTAAAACGTATAAAATTAACACTAAAACGATGTAGTTTAAAGCTTGAGAGAGTAGGAAATTACTAAATAGCCCTTAGAAATTCGCTAGGAAAAACTGTCAGGTGCCCCTAACGGGTCACCTAACGGGTCGTGGTGATTGACCATGTCGTAGTGACTGACCACAGCTCGTGGTCACTCCCATCAGGTACATTGCCTGGGATCCTCAGTAGGTCACCACAAGGGACTAACGAGTCGTGGTCTATGATCATGGCTCGTGGTCACCAATCGTGGACCACACTGTCTCATTTTGGAGATTTAATGCTAAGTCCAGTAACGAGTCACCTAACGAGTCGTAGACATAGATGATGACTCGTTGCACCCACTCATCAAGCACACTGGTCAACTGAATATATTCCTAACTAAGGCCTGACCATGAGTGACTTAACGGGTCGTGGTCAGTAACCACGACTCGTGAAGTCCCTTGTTGGGTACACTGCCTCCCCTCTATCAATTATCAAGCCTCCTTCTCATGGCTCACCTAACGAGTCATGAGTTCACTTAACAACTTTTAGGTGGGTCGTCCTGAAGCTTTTCTGCAGCTTTTCCAGATTTCCTGATTTAAGTCCCGAAATTAGATTTTGAGTTTCTGGGGAATTACAATATCTCCCCCTTGTAAAAATTTGTCCTCGAATGTTATAAAACACACAGGAAGCAGAAAAATAGCAATCAAACTTTCCAAGTATTGCTTATCTAACTCCAAAAATGCCGGAATGACTACCTCCGTTTCAAAATACATAACTGAACTGAATTTACTTTTCGTAGATACATTCAAAAACATAACAGATACTTGAACATTTGAACTGATTCATGAAACCTAAATTGAGTTCCAGGGTCAAAACTAATATTTCAAGCTGTGTTGGAGCATGTAAGGAACAAGTGCGGGTATTTGGCCATTATATCTACTTCGGCCTCCCACGTAGCTCCCTTAACCTGTTGATTTCTCCATAAGACTTTAACTGAAGCTATTTCCTTGTTCCTCAGCTTATGCACCTGACGGTCAAGGATCTGGACTGGTACTTCCTCATATAAGAGACTATCTTTTATTCCTACACTGTCCAATGGAACAACTGAGGTTGGATCTATGATGCACTTCTTCAAAAGTGACACATGGAAAACCGGGTGCACCACTGTTAGTTCTGAAGGTAACTCTAGCTCATAGGCTACATTGTCAATATGCCTCAAAATTCTATAAGGTCCCACATATCTCGGACTGAGCTTTCCTTTCTTGCCAAACCTCATCACCCCTTTTATGGGCGAAATTTTCAGGTATACCTAATCATCAACTACAAACTCCAACTCTCTTGTTCGCACATCAGCATAAAGATTTCTAACGACTCTGAGCTGTTTTCAACCTTTCTCGGATGAGCTGAACCTTCTATTTTGCCTCGTGAACCGAGTATGGCCCTACCAAGGTAGCTTCTCAAATCTCGAACCATCCTATAGGAGATCTACACCTTCTACCATACAATGCTTCAAATGGGGCCATCAGGATACTAGAATGGTAGTTGTTGTTGTACACAAACTGGATAAGAGGCAAGTGATCATCCCAATTACCCTTAAAATCAATCACGCACTCTCTTAGTATATCTTCTAAGGTTTGAATGGTCTACTCCACTTTCCAATCAGTCTGTGGGTGAAAAGCGGTGCTGAGTTTGACCTGAGTGCCTAGTCCCTTCTAAAAGGACTTCCAGAAGTATGAGGTGAACTGCGTTCTCCTGTCTAAAATGATAGCCAAAGGCGCCCAATAGAGTCTGACTAACTCTCGGATGTAAATTTTGGCATAGTCCTCAGTTGAGTTTGTGGTTTTAACAGGGAGTAAATGAGCTGACTTAGTCATCCAATCTACTACCACCCAGATTGAGTCATGCTGTCGGTGAGCCTAAGGTAGACCCATAATGAAATCCATATTGACTTCTTCCCACTTCCAAGTGGGTATACTGATATATTAGGTCATGCCTCCTAGCCTTTGATGCTCTACCTTGACTTGCTACAGTTCGGGCAATTGGCTACAAATTCAGCAATGTCTCTTTTCATGCTGTTCCACTAGTAAATATACCGAAAATCGCGGTACATTTTAGTAGCACCAGGGTGAATGGTGTATCTCAAGCGTGTGCCTCAGCCAGTATCTGTTGTCTCAACTTACCAACATCCGGTACACACAACCTGCCCTGGTAACAAAGCACATCTCCCCCTTGGGAGAAAGCCTCAACCTCCTTTCTGAGAACTTCTTCTTTAAGTTTAAGTAAAACTAGATCTTCATCTTGTCTGGACTTAACTTCAACTACCAAGGATGATCCAACCCGCTTTGCATTACCACGCCACCTTCGGCTGAGTCCAAAAACTGCACCCCTAACCGGGCTAGCTTGTGAACTTCTTTTGCTAGCTCCCTCTTGTTTTCCTCAATATGAGCTACACTTTCCATAGACCGTATGCTTAGGGTGTTGGCCACCAAATTGGCCCTACCTGGGTGATACAGCACACTCATGTCATAATCCTTTAGCAACTCCAGCCACCGTCTGTGACGCAGGTTTAGGTCCTTCTGGCTGAAAACATACTGAAGGCTCTTGTGATCCATGAACACATCCACGTGAGCCCCATACAAGTAGTGTCTCCATATTTTTAACACGAATACCACTGCTGCCAACTCCAAATCATGAGTTGGATAATTCTTCTCATGAACTTTGAGCTATCTGGAGGCATAGGCTATCACTTTGCCCCGCTGAATCAGAATGCAACCGAGTCCAACTCTGTAGGCGTCACAACAAACAACTAACCCATTTGATCCTTCCAGAAAGGTTAACACTGGAGCGGTAGTGAGTCGAGTCTTCAACTCCTGAAAACTCTTCTCACACTCGTCCGACCACTGAAATATCACCTTTTTCTTAGTTAAATTTGTCAGGGGAGATGCTATAGAGGAGAAACCTTCCACAAACCATCGGTAATAACCTGCTAAGCCCAGTAACTCCTAATATCAGTAGGAGAGGTAGGTCTGGACCAATCCTTCACTGCCGCTATTTTATGAGGATCTACCTGTATTGCTTCACCTGTGACCATGTGACCCAAGAAAGTCACGGACATCAACAAAAATTTGCATGTTACACCCCATAAAAGTTAATGATTAGTAAGTGTACACGTGGACTCGTGACAAGTAAGAAAAGCTTGACGCTTATGGAAAAAGCCTCGGGTGTAGGGTCGGGCGAGACTAGGCTGTGAGGGGCCAGCGCGATGTGCCAGCCAACAGTGCACTGGCCAGTGCGGCGCGCCAGGCTTGCTGCCTCAATGGGAGGCGCGAGGCGCCAGGATGGCAGCCTCAATGGGAGGTGCGAGGCACCAGGATGGCAGCCTCAATGGGAGGCACGGCGCATCAAGGTGGCAGCCTCAATAGGAAGCATGAGTCACACCTCCTGCCACCGCCCAACATGTATATATAGAGTCTCCTCACTTGATTAAATCATTTCCCCATCCTTATTTCGGCTAGATGAAGGATTATATTAAGATTTCAATTGATTTTTGTCCGGTACTCTATTAAACGCCATCCAAATTCAAATTAACTCTAGGTATCAAAGTTTAAGTCCACATGGAGCATTACTACAGAGTTATTTTAGTAAAATTCGCCCAGTGAATCATAACCACGCTGAGCTAAAGTTGTCAGAATTGCTCCAAACTGATTTCTACAATCATAGGCTTCAAGTAAGCATTTCGCCCTTCTGAACTCTCGCGAAATAATAAGTTTTCAGCCTTATTTTATGTAAATGAATTATGGTTGCTATTAATGTCAAAAGTTATCCTTTTTCACCGAATTTGGTATTGAAATTCATCTACTTCTCCTAGTATAATGGTTATAGCTTAAAAGAACTGACGAATCCAAGTGAAACTCATCGGTTATTCAGGAAACAACAGCAAAGGTATGTAAGAATTAACCCTCGGTAGGTTATTCTCGTCGTACAGTGACTTATGTTCTCGAGTAGAAATAACGATCCCATATGTTGGAGATAGTCGGTATCAGTAAATTGTGATCAGACATGTTATAATTAATTGTCGCCAGTATATAAAGGTCAGATATTCTTTGATTAGCTACTATTAGTAGACTACGATTATATAAGTTCTGGTTAGCTACTAGAAAATGTATACAAATTATACCACAGTATCTCTCATCGAGAAAGAGCATGTTAAGTGTGTCACACGCTAGGAGCGTCATATAAATTCCTTTGTTCTTCAGTCCAGTGTGTTAGTAGAATTAGACGTTATATTGTCAGGCCTAGACCCTAGAAGCTTGTAAAGTTATTGGGACTGAGATAGTAAATTGAACAGCATAGGCGCAGCTAGGTGATATAACAATCAATACGGCTCCTGTATTGTCAGTAGAGCTCGCCTAGAGACCGTTGGCGTATCTTGAAACCTCCAGGGCCAGAATTATGTAAGTATGGCCGCAACCCAGAGTCAGTGGCACCGGAGTTCCCTGGAGAGTTGAAGGCCAATCCCTCACATAGTGGCTATTGCCAGTGATATATAGTTTTAGTCGACGTGGTGCTTATCGCACAAATCACTCAGGGCACCACCTCAGTTGTATCATCCTGATAGAACACTAGATACCCTAAGAGGGGGGAGTTTTATTAGTAGCTAGATACGGGGCCAACGCCCCAACTTACTCTTGTCAGATATCCAGGTAAAGGTTGCCGGGAACGGCTAAGTCTAGATAAACACACCTACGAGGTTAAGAATCGCCCAAAGAATGCATATGAAATATGAGCAGACTCAGTTAGCATCTAAGGAACTAGAACCACAGTTTTACAGTATTACCTCCAGGTTAAGAGTTGTAATAAGCTACCTATGGGAGGTTACAGCTGGCTGCTTAGGAGCATATTTGACTAGTTGCAACCCCACAATTGTTTTAAGCAGAGGGAAAGCATCCTAGAGTAAAACCTATAATGGTCAGTTGTTATGAATAGCATTGAGATGATAGTGACAACATAGTAACCCTCGTTAGAATTACCCTAGATAGGTTGGTTAATTCTTACGACGTCTGGGCATTAGATATTATTGCCTATAGGGTCGTACCTATAAGGGCCGTATTGAGTTCCATTTACTGAGACTGTAAGGGCCGTATTGAGTTCCATTAACTTAGGTTGTAAGGGTCGTATTATGTTCCATTTACAGAGGTTTTAAGGGACGTATTGAGTTCCATTCACTGAGGCTGTAAGGGCCGTATTAAGTTCCATTTACTAAGGCTGTAAGGGCGATATTGAGTTCCATTTACTGAGGCTATAAGGGCCATATTGAGTTCAATTTACTGAGGTTGTAAGGGCCGTATTGAGTTCTATTTACTGAGGCTGTAAAGGCAGTATCGAGTTCCATTTACTGAGGATGTAAGGGCAGTATTGAGTTCCATTCACTGAGGTTGTAAGGGTCGTATTGAGTTCTATTAGATTGAGGCCATGAGAGCCACCTCGAGTTACAGTTTATGCAAAAATTCTTAATGGTCAGATAGTAAAAGTGGACTTAGATGTACTTGTTGGGGCTTATGGGGGCCCAGGTAGGTTTTTCTGTGTTTTTGGTACCTTCCAGGCTTATGGGAGCCAGGTTAGGATCTTGTTTGTGTTCTTGCCTGCCAGTTATAGTTTATTAATGTGTAATCATACAATCTTAGCTCACGTACATGTAGAGTTTTGTTAGATGCATATTACGAATAAGCAAGCTTACAAGTTAATCTTCCTGCCCTTTGCTTTCTATTTATTCCCAGTCTTATTCAACTTATTTACTGCCTTAAATATTAGGTACATATTGTACTGATGCCTTACTCTAGGCGCTGCATTACTTGCTTGCAAGTTCAGAAAGAAGAAATCAGGGTCCTCAGTAGCAGCTATTTAGAGTTAGAAGTTGGCCAGCTCCTTTCATCCGGAGTTGCCATGTGGTAGAGGTTCAGTCTTTCTTTATATAGCATTGGGTAGGTTGGGGCCCTGTCCCGACCATTATTTGTATTCTTAGAGGCTTGCAGACTACAGTTGTCCATTAGTTAGCTGTTGTTGGCTGTGTGGGGCCCATATACATCTTATTTTACGTGTTGGCCATATGGGGCCTTGTATAGTGTCTAATTTTCATTTCAGTTATAACTAGATATCATGGTAGTGTGGTTGTCCTGCATAGGATTCCTTGTTATTGTTGTTGTTGGTTAGTTGGTTTCTTTTACAGGTGGCTATGCGACCTTGTTGGGCGGAGGCTGTGTTTACAATCGATATATAGCCTGTTGTTTTCTTGAATTGAGTTGCAGGCCTACACCAAATGGGCATATAAGCCTAGCCAGATCAGTTAGATTCTAGCGTGGCACTAGGTACCAGTCATGCCTCCTAAGGTGGGGCATGAAAAACTTATTATTAGAGCAGTTCATATCCTAGGAAATCTGCAAGTCATGTCTAGTATAATCTTGCATATAAATGTGTTGTGCACCACATTCTATAAGTAGGAGGCTATGAAGCATGATAGTATGGTTACCCCTCCTTCTTCTCAAATCGTGCTATAGAGTAGAGTTGTATAGGGTTGAGTCCCTAAGCTTTCATTGTTATGTCTGTCTAGAATAATGTTCGATATATGACATACACCAGCCATTTGCAAGATAACTACAACGACAGGAGGAGGTATCGGTGAAGTACTTCAATTGGGAGGCGGTTAGCCCTAGGGAGGATGTAGATGTCTTTTACATTTCCCCATCACCCTCCCAAGGTACCAGGAACCTTATAATGAGATAGATTTGCCAGTGCCATCCCAGTTCTCCCTACAACCTCAGAATAGGGGGTTAGGAGTATAATATATATGTACATATGATATGGTTTACCTACTAGATATTTAGGATTAGCCAGGGGCAACAGTTAATGTTGAATTACCTAAAAGGTGCGAAAGGAGGAGGAAATTGTGCTGGATTCCTACCTCTAACTTTTCGGATGTTGTAAGGTTCTATACCTCAGTCCTACTATAGTAAGATAAGGTCATTTTTCCACCTTCTAATTTTTTCTTTTAGTACAATAGAAAATATAGGTTTTGGTGTTGTGGGGCTCAGAATGAATAGTAAAAGAGGGCTAGAATTGTTGCCTCCGAGAAGGATTAGAGAGTGGTTGGAACCGTTAGTGTTTACAAGTTATCTAGACTCTTATGGTAGCAAGTCAGGAAGGGGGAGCAAGATTGCCAATAGCGCTAAAGTGTGTATAAGAGAGTCCATCAGTAATAAACCCTCCAGTAATAGTAAAGCTCAAATAAGAAAAAGGCTGAATCGCCGTAGCATGCTAATGACGGCAAGACATGCCTGCAAGATAATGTTTATGGCCTTAGTTTGTGATATCAAAGGAAAGGGAGATCATATGAACAAAATAGGTTTGAGTGCGAGTTAGAAGAAATATAGGTCAGTAGACCTGGTTGGTAACATCCTTGACAGTATAAGGTAGGAGGCATGAACCTCAAAGCCCAGTCCAAGGGAACAAGAGGAAAGGTGTAAATATCTAATGGGGGAAACCAAAATGCCCTCTAGGCTGATAGAGCATAGGATTACCGCCAATTACTGAGAACTAAGAATCGGGCTAACAGTTAAGAGATCGTAAGGTTGTAGCCTAGAATGTTGCGGTATCCCCGCCAGAAGAGAAGATAAGCGAGTGCCGACACAGAGACTTTAACCTAGAACATCCTAGAAACAAGGCTCAGTAGAGAGTCAATGGCCCTCAAGATAATAAGAGGCTAAGTCATAAGACCCAGAAGTCGATTCTATATTCCAAGGGTGGCAGAACTTCGATTAGCAGACCATACTTCTAGAATTTAACGAAAATGCAATGGGTCAAAAGGAGAGACCTATTGATGGCATGGAAAGACGAAAAATATCATTGAATCATAGCAACAGAGCTCCAGCGAAAGGCCAGGAAAGATGAGATAGCAGGAACTAGGCAGGCCAATAAAGGAGGTGGCCATGCCTGCAAGGGGGTGGAGAGTAATTGACATGAATACAGTCGCAAGGTTATCTTATACCAAGTGTAATTTGACTTCATTTGAACCAGTATAGAGAGGCTAGTAAGATTCATTTGTGTCTCACCAGATGAAATTATGTTGTAGTTAAGACTTATGCCGAGTTAAATGTCCCGGAAGTAGTTGGAGTGCATGGAGCTCCAGTGTTTGATAAATTTTGATAGAGAAGCGCAATTTGCAACTAAGTTCTAGAAAAGGTGTCAGAACAGATTAAGACACATGACAACTTAAGTATAACCTCTCATATCAAAACGAATAGCTAAGAAGAGCAGACAAGTAAGATGTCGAAGACCTGTAATGGATAGAAATCTAAGTCCCCTATATGATGAATTGAAGCAGGTAAATTAAGGGTAGTTGGACCGGGGCATACGAGTTGGAATTGCCTCTAGAGCTAGAACCGAACCTTCTAGCTTTCACATGTCAACGTTACGAAAGGGCATAGGTGGCTAGTACCGAGTTTTTCCAGTTAAGGACGTTCAGGTTACTGGGAAATTAACCCATGAAGAGGTTCCAGTCGCCGTATTAGATCAGCAGGTTCGTAAGTTAAGGACTACTGATGTGGTCTCTATCAAAGTATTGTAGAGAAACGTAAATAAGGAAGGAACGACCTAGGAAACTTAGGATGACGTGAACCCTAGATATCCCCACTTGTTCCAGGATTATTACATAGTTCAGATGATGTTATCATTCAGCTGGTATTTTTATGTTATTAGTATTGTTCAGTCGACTGCAATCTTGTTATGAAACAGTTTTGATAGTGTCATAAGAAATGTCGTGTGTTGGATGTTTCTGCATTTCACAAATTTCAGATAGTCCATACTATAAGGGGAGACTCTGCCGAAATTTTTCTGAGATAATAGTTCAAAGAGTTAGACTCCTATAAGTTAAAATTGACATTCAAGGACGAATGTTATAATGGGGGAAGGATGTTACACCCCATAAAAGTTACTAATTAGTAAGTGTACACATGGATTTGTGACGATTAGAAGAGCTTGACGCTTAAGGAAAAAGCCTCGGGAGCAGGGTCGGGCAAGACTAGGTCGTGAGGGGCCAGTGCGGTGCGCCAGGCTTGCTGCCTCAATGGGAGGCCCAAGGCACCAAGATGGAAGCCTCAATGGGAGGTGCGGCGCGCCAGGGTGGCAGCCTCAATGGGAGGCGCGAGGCACACCCCCTGCCACCGCCCAACATGTATATATAAAGCCTCCTCACTTGATTAAATCATTTCTCCATCCTTGTTTCGGCCAGAGGGAGGATTATATGAAGATTTCAATTGATTTTCGTCCATGTACGCTATAAAACGTCATCCAAATTCAAATTAACTTCAGGTATCGAAGTTTAAGCCCGAAGGGAGCATTATTAGGAGTTATTTTCATAAAATTCGCCTGGCTAATCGTAACCCCACCTAGCTAAAGTTGTCAGAATTGCTTCAAACTAATTTCTATACAATCACAGGCTTCAAGTAAGCATTTCTTCCTTCTGAACTCTTGGGAAATAATAAGTTTTCAGTCGTATTTTACGCAAATGAATTGGTTGCTATTAATGTCACAAGTTATCCTTTTTCCCCGAATTTAGTATTGAAATTCATCTCTTTCTCCTAGTATAATGGTTTCAGCTGAAATAAGCTGACGAAACCAAGTGAAACACATCGGTTATTCGGAAAACGATAGCTAAGGTATGTAAGACTTAACCCTCGGCAACTTATTCTCATCGTACAGTGTTACGACTTATGTTCTCAAGTAGAAATAACGATCCCATATGCTACAGATAGTCTCTATCAATAAATTTTGATTAGACATGTTGTAATTAACTGTCATCAGTATATAAAGGTCAGATAGGCTTTGATTAGCTTCTATCAGTAGACTACGGTTATATAAGTTCTGGTTAGCTACTAGAAAATGTATATAGATTATACAGCAGTATCTAGATGAGAAAGAGCATGTTAAGTGTGTCACACGCTAGAAGCGTTATAGAAATTCCTTTGTTCTTCAATCCAGTGTGTTAGTAGAATTAGACGTTATATTATTAGGCCTAGACCATAGAATCTGGTAGATAGTTATTGGGACTGAGATAGTAAATTGAACAACATAGGTGCAACTAGGTGATATAACAATCAATACGACACTTGTATTGTCAGTAGAGCTCGCCCAGAGACCGTTGGCGTATCTTGACACTTCTAGGGCCAGAATTATGTGAGTATGGCCACACCCCAGAGTCAGTGGCACCGGAGTTGCCTAGAGAGTTGAAGGTCAGTCCGCCACATAGTGGCTATTTCCAGTGACAGATAGTTTTAGTCGATGTGGTGCTTATCGCACAAATCACTCAGGGCACCACCTCAGTTGTATCATCCTGATAGAACAGTAGATACCCTAAGGGGGGAAAGTTTTGTTAGTAGCTAGATATGGGGCCAATTCCCCAACTTACTCTTGTCAGATATCCAGGTGCAGGTTTCCAGGAATGGCTAAGTCTAGATAAACACACCTATGAGGTTAGGAATCAGCCAAAGAAGGCATATGAAATCTGAACAGACTTAGTTAGCATCCAAGGGACTAGAACCAAAGTTTTATAGTATTACCTCAAGCCTAAGAGGTGTAATAATCTACCTATGGGAGGTTAGGTCTGGCTGCTCAGGAGCATATCCGACTAGTAGCAGCCCCACAATTGTTTCACGCAGAGGGAAAGCATCCTAGAGTAAACCTATCATGGTCAGTTGTTATGAATAGCATAGAGACAATAGTGACAACATAGTAACCCTCATCAAAATTACCCTAGCTAGGTTTGCTATTCCTTACGACATATGGGCGTTAGATGTTATTGCCTATAGGGTCGCGCTTGTAAGGGTCGTATTGAGTTCCATTTACTGAGGTTGTAAGGGCCGTATTGAGTTCCATTTACTGAGGTTGTAAGGGCTGTATTGAGTTCGTTTAGATTGAGGCCGCGAGAGCCACCTCGAGTTATAGTTTACACAAAAATCCTTAATGGTCAGATAGTAAAAGTGGACTTGGTTGTACTTGTCGGGCTTATGGGGGCCCAAGTAGGTTGTTATGTGTTGTTTGTACCTCCAGGCTTATCGGGGACAGGTTAGGTTCTTGTTTGTATTCTTTATTACCAGTTATAGTTTATTAATATGTAATCATACAGTCTTAGCTCACGTACATGTAGCATTTTGTTAGATTCAGATTACAAATAAGTGAGTTTACAGGTTAATCTTCCTGCCTTCTCTTTCTATTTATTCCCGGTCTTATTCAACTTATTTACTACCTTACATATTCAGTACATATTGTACTGACGCCTGGGCGCTGCATTACTTGCCGGCAGGTTTAGAAAGACAGAATTTAGGGTCCTCAGTAGCATCTGTTCAGAGTCACTCGTTGGCCAGCTCCTTTCATCCGAAGTTACCATGTGGTAGAGGTTTAGTCTTTCTTTGTATAGCTTTGGGTAGGCCAGGGCCCTATCCCGACCACTATTTGTATTCTTAGAGGCTTGCAGACTACAATTGTCCGTTCGTTAGCTGTTGTTGGCTGTGTGGGGGCCATATACATCTTATTTTACGTGTTGGCCTTGTGGGGCCTAGTATAGCATCTGACTTTCATTTCAGTTATAACTAGATATCATGATGGTCTGGTCGAACCGCATAGGATTCCTTGTTATTATTGTTGCTAGTTAGTTGGTTTCTTTTACAAGTGGCTATTCGGCGTTGTCGTCTTGAGGCTGTGTTTACAGCCGTGATATAGCCTGTTTGTTTCTTGAATTGAGTTGCATGCCTGCACCAGACGGGCATATAAGTCTAGCCAGATCAATCAGATTCCAGTGTGGCACTAGGTGCCATTCATGTCTCCCAAGGTGGGGCGTGATATTGCACTTACTGAATTTGGCAAACAACTCTCTGAATGTTTGAAGCACAATCCTCAGGTGATCTTCATGCTCTTCCTCATTGCTGGAGTATACCAGAATGTCATCTATAAATACAATGATGAACATATCCAGATACTACTTGAAGACTCTGTTCATCAGGTCCATAAAGGCTGCAGCGGCATTTGTAAGTCCAAAGGACATCACCACAAACTCGTAGTGACCATACCAAGTTCTGAATGTTGTTTTCGATATGTCATAATCTATGACCCTTAACTTGTGGTATCCTGACTTGAGATCGATTTTGAAGAAACAACTGGCTCCCTGAAGTTGGTCGAATAGGTCATTAATTCTAGGTAGGGGATATCTGTTCTTGACTGTGACTTTGTTCAGCTGACGGTAATCTATGCAAATTCTGAGGGTACTGTCTTTCTTACACACGAATAGCATTGGGGCACCACAAGGAGAGATGTTGGGTCTGATGAAACCATTATCAAGAAGATCCTTTAACTGCTCCTTCAGCTCCTTAACCTCAGCTAGGGCCATTCTATAAGGGGGGATGGAGATAGGCTGAGTATCTGGGAGGAGATCTATTCCGAAGTCTATTTCCCGTTCAGGGGGAACTCCGGGAAGATCCTCAGGAAAAACATCTGGAAACTCACTGAATACTACAACTGACTGATGGTTGGGGTCTCAGAGTTGGAATCCTTGACCCGAACCAGATGATATATACATCCTTTGGAAATGAGTTACTGGGCCTTAAGGTAGGAAATAAACCTACCCTTAGGCGCTAAACTGCTGCCCGACCATTCTAACACTGATTCATTCGGAAACTAAAACTTGACAATTGTAGTTTTGCAGTCAACTGAGGCATAGCAGGAGTGTAACCAATCCATGCCAAGAATAAGGTCGAAGTCAACCATGTCTAGCTCTACCAGATTAGCTAGAATGACTTTATTCAGGACAGAGATTGGGTAGTTTCTACACACCCGGCTGGTTCTAACTGACTCGCCCACTGAGGTGGAGACTGAGAATGGTTCTGAGAGGACCTCTGGACTGATGTTGAACCGGACTGCTATATACGGAGTCACGAACGAAAGAGTGACTCCTGGATCTAAGAGGTCATACACATCTAGATGGAAAAAACATAACATACCAGTAACTACATTAGGTGAGCTTTCCTAATCCTGACGGGAAGATAGAGCATAGAAATGATTTTGGCGCTGACCGCCATCTGTACCTGATGTGTTAGTCTGCTAATATGGTCGACCTACTGGAGCAGATGATTTGGTGGATTGTGATATCCCTTGCCCTACTGACGGGCACTCCTTAAGCCGGTGTCTAAGTTGTCCACACCCAAAATAGCCTTCTTGTCCCTGAAGGCATTCTCCCGAGTGGTTCCTACCACACTTGGGGAAAGCTGGATACCTATTACAAGTATTGTGAGTCTGAGACTAAGTGCCAAATGATCCACCCCTCCGATCCTAGCGGGACCGAAAGGTTGGGGCGCTGGCTGAACTAGGTGTTGGGGTTCTCTACTGCTGCTGTGGGCGATACCACTGCTAGACCTTTGATGGCCAAAATATGAATGGCCAGTCCTTGCCCTTTTGTTCTTTCACTCCATATCCTTCAGCTTTCAGCCTCAATCTGCTGGGCATAGACAATCCATCTAGAAAGGTCCATGACCTTGATCATCATCACGGTCATGCACTCCTTGAGAACCAGATTTGACACTCCATTTTCAATCTTCAATATCCTAGCCCTTGGCTCAACTACCATCTCTGGAGCATACTTAGACAGCCTAGTAAACTCCATAGAATACTCCTTCACAGTTTTGTTTCCCTGTCTCAAGTCCATAAACTCTATGATCTTTGCCTCCCTCAGTTGCTGAGGGAAAAATCTATCCAAGAAGGCTGTGTGAAATTCTTCCCACTCCACTAGTCCTGTTCCCGCTAGCCGCCCTTCTTTCCATTGGTCATGCCATACTTGAGCTACCCCTTTTAGCTGGTAGGCAGCCAAGTCGGCACTCTTAGAGGGACTGACACCCATAATTCAGGTGATTTTTCTAATCTCGTCTACAAACTCTTATGGGTCCTCTCCTACCTTTGTTATATGAAAATCTGGAGGGTTCATCCGGGTGAAGTCCCGCACCCTCGCAGCTGCTGCAAACTCGTTGGTGTTCATCAATACCACTTGCTGATTCACCTGATTGGTCACGGTTTGGGCAGCAACTGTATGGCCTCCCTAAACTCTGCAGTAGAAATTGAGTCATTTTTAGGAGATGTTGGGGCTAGTGGGGTAGGTCTATTGACATTACCGGCCCTTCTTCCATTTCCGCATGTGGGAGGCATGATTCAGTGAAACGAAATAGAGCACGAATTAGAAGGGCATTTTTGGAATTTAAACTTTGACGCACGATAAAGAGTATGAACAAAGGAGAATTTTCCTAATAACATCTCGTAGCCTCCCCGTCATAACTGTAGCGTGCTTCAAACCCATGAAAAGGACTCCATTCGATGCGGCTTTCAAAATATTCGAGGATACTCTGAACCTAGCGCTCTGATACCAAGTTTGTCTGGCCCCGAGTCTACACCCTAGACGTAACACGGTACTTGAAGCCACAAGTGACCCCAACTCAACCCCTGGTCTATGATTCACTAGCATTCAGAAAAAAACATGCACAATGGAACTTGAATTAATACCATAAAACATTTATGAAAGGAAAGTCTGAAAACATAAAGTCAAAACATTTTAATAACATTGATAATTCTGAAAGAAAATCATGTCTTTCTGAAAGCCATCTAACTGAGGAGTTGCTGGGACAAGCCCCAGCTAACTCAAAGTCTAACTGAAACTAATAAATGACTGAAAGAAAGAAGTTATTCCCTTGGATGATGAGGACTCACACTTCATTGCTGAGGTGGATAATCTTAACTGCAACGACCAACGGTGCTAAGTTTGAAAACCTGCAGATGTATCATGAAATCATACAACATAAAAGTATGCGTCAGTACTTTGAATGCACTGAGTAAGTGGGAGAAAAAATAACAAAATATAATTCCTAAGCTGATATGACATGCAATGACCAATAAGTAAGTGAACTGAACTGCTGAAGTAAACCGAGGTGGTCAAAATGACCATGTCGGATGGGTGAGGCATGTCCTAAGTTCGAAAGTATTGAGTCTGAGATACTGAACTGAACTGAGCTAAACTGATAGAATTAGAACTGAACTGAGCTTCTTATTATGAAACTGGACTAGACTGACTAGTGGGAGAGTCTATAACCGACTTATAACCACGTGAGCTAGACGTGGAGTCCGATGTATACACCCCACCTGTAGGACCCAATATACCTTCCCAAGGTATAAAGGCATGAACTAGGTGATCACAAAATTCTGGGGTAAACCAGGCCAAGTAATACTGCAACCTACGCTGGCAATGTAGTTTGGGAACCTGGGTGCACTGGAACCCCGGCCCACTCGATGCTAAGTCCTACTCCTACTAGATACCTATACTGAACTGCTAAGTTGATAGCTCGAAACTGGGGTCCAAGAGTAGTCACAGACATATAACTAAAAGTACCCTAAGAGTCTTATCGGACCAGATTCTAAAACTGTATTCTAGAATGGTCAGAGTTGCTTATCTGAAAGCGTCGTAACCGTCAAAGAAATAATTGTAAACTGAACTGGGGTCCTGGGGCTGGTCAGAGCTATATATCTAAACTTCCATGACCACCTAATGAACCAAAACTAGATTCTGAGTCTGATTTTGATAATTGAGAGGCACCACTAACACCTCGAGAAAAGACTAGAGTTAAACTAATCAGTTGACCACTGACACCTCGAGAAAAGACTGGAGTTAAACTAATCAGTTGACAATTTTTTGAATGATTCTGAAAAGATTCTACGTTCTAACTGGCCTGAGCTACTTGCAGCTAAAATAGAATTCAACTTTTTCCAACAACATGGAAATTTCATAATATGACGAAATTTCAAGAATTCAAAGGGGTTTCATCCAACAAGGGTAAAATCATTCTCATCAAGGGAATACTTTTTCACATCTATATATGATAAGAATTCTAGGATATTCAGCCCAAAAACATTCTACGCAAAATAGAAGGAATTTAATACGCAATAAAATTTACTCGAAAATTTAGGGCTATAAATCATCTTGGCATTAAAATCAATTATTTACTTATAAATTGATGAAAATCATACGAGTAATAAACATGGATATTATCCCAATTGAAAATAATGAAACCCAACACGAAACTTTATTCATATTCGAAGAACTCAGGGCTAAACTAATAGGGAATTATAGGAGGGTTTTGGGGGACACAAGGGAAGGACAATTCCCTTGTTGAATTCCCACATACCTGACTAAAATCTCCCGAAGAAGAAGCTTGAACTGCTGCTATAGATAAGAAGCCCTAGTCTTGCTTGGAGGGTTCTTGAGAGGAGAACGTTCGATCTTTTCTGAGAACTGTGAGTGGGGAATGAGCAATGAACCGTTTTTCCCCTCTAAAACGTCTAAAATTAATACTAAAACGACATAGTTTAAAGCTTGCGAGAGTAGGAAATTACTAAAAATCCCTTAGAAATTCGCTGGGAAAAACTGTCAAGTGCCCTTAACGGGTGACCTAACGGGTCGTGGTGACTGACCACGACTCGTGGTCACTCCCGTTAGGTACACTGCCTAGGATCCTTAGTAGGTCACCACGATGGACCACGACTCGTGGTCACCAGCCGTGGACCACACTGTCTCATTCTATATATTTAATGCTAAATATAGTAATGAGTCACCTAACGAGTCGTCGGTACAGATGATGACTCGTTGCACCCACTCGTCAAGTACACTGGTCAACTAAATATATTCCCAACTCAGGCCTGACCATGAGTGACTTAATGAGTCGTGGTCAATGACCACGACTCGTGAACTTCCTCACTGGGTACACTACCTCCCTTCTATCAATTATCAAGCCTCCTTCTCATGGCTCACCTAACGAGTCGTGAGGTCACTTAACGACTCGTTAGGTGGGTCATCCGGAAGCTTTTCTACATCTTTTCCATATTTCCTGATTTAAGTCCCGGAATTGGATTTTGCGTTTCTTGGGCATTACACCCTTGGACCCACTGGTGATAGGATAGAAGTTGTTGTTGAGGATAGGGATATACCCTTAAACTCGTTTTGTTGAAATACAAGTAGACATAATCGTCGTTTCATTGTTCTCTTGCGACCACTGGAATATAGGCGTTAGGGTCCATGAAATAGTTCTTGGATGTTAGGGATAGTAGCAAGAAATGGGAAGTAACTTGCAGCTAACAACCATAAGAAGAATCGTACTGGTGTAATTATGTCTTGAAAACTCAACTTGAAACCAACCAAGTGCCATTTCCCTAGACTCTCATCATCATCGAAATATAATAAAGCTCACAATCATTTTTAGTTAATTTTATACTTACAATTTTGATAGTTTAATTTCTCAAACCAATCTTCATTTTAGTTGTTTTGTAGAATAGTGAAATTAAAGTGATAACCTTATAACGATTAAACTGACAAGTCTTTGTGGGTATGATAATTGGGAATTCCAGTCCTATATTACTTGACGACCACGTGCCTTGCGTGCGCTTGGGCAACATCACTTTTCTTGTTCCAATTATCCTTTCGATTTTCATGTGATATCTTCTTCCTTTTCTTTGTATCCTTTGTTAACAGTAGCCCTTCAAGATCTTGCACTTGATTAAGTATCTCAATACCTGAAAGCATTTTTGGTGGAAGCCTTTTCTTTTTTCTACCATTAAATAACTCCTTGCCATTCCTCCATTTGTGACTAAAAGGAAGATAACGTCGATGACCCATAAAGCAGTGCTTCTTACTATTAGCCAATCGAACTGGGGAAGTGTCTTTTTGTAACATGGACATGCCAATTTTCCTTTTTTACTCCATCTAGATAAATTTTCATATGTTGGAAAGTCATTGATGGTCCATAACAAAGAAGCATGCACCTTAAAATTCTGTCTAGTTGATGCATCAAAAGTCTCAATACCAACTTCCCACAACTCCTTCAATTCCTCTATTAAATGTTAAAGATATGTATCAATTGCATCTCCTAGACCATTTGGACCAAGAATAAGCATTGACAAAATAAAATTTTCTTGTTTCATACACAACCAAGGTGGTAAATTATAAGGAATAAGAACTACAAGCCAAATGCTATATGTGGTTTTTGAATTGCAAAATGGCTGAAATCCATCGCTAGCAAGTCCAAGTCAAATATTACGAGGCTTGACTATGAATGAAGGATGAAGTTCATCAAATACCTTTCATGCTATTGAATCAGCTAGGTGGCTCATTATACCATTACCAACTCTTTTATCCTTATGACATGTCATTAGAGTAGATGTCTTTGTAGAAATAAACAACCTCTGAAGCCTAGGCTTTTAAGGGAAAATAGAGAAAAGACTTTGAGGTTATCTTTTTACCTTTTATACTCTTTGTTTCCCCACGTGTGTATCTATTTTACATCTGGACGCACCACAAACTTTGCAAGAATCGATTAAGCTATCCTCCTTCCAAAATAACATGAAATCATTAGTAAAAGCATCAATATTGTTGTAAGAAAGCCCAAGGTCTTGAATTATCTTCTTTGCCTTATAATTTGAGTTTGGAAAATTGGCACCATCAGGCAACAACTCCTCTTTTAACATTTTTAATAACATTGTAAATGACTCATTACTCAAGCAACCCATACTTTTGATGTAAAACAATTTAATCAATCAAGAAAGTTTTGAAGCTTTTGAATTTTGGTACTGTGGCTGCTCAAGATTCTTCAATAGGCTGTAAAAAAATTTTGCTTCAGCATTTGGTTCCTTAATTAAATCATCACCACCAATGTGTGTAGTTTCTCCATCAATATTAGGATATAAATCTTTAAACAGTTTTTTTACCTCATATTCACTCTCACATTCTTCTACTTCATCATCATCTTCATCTTCACTATCTTCATCTTTAGATTCTGACAGTGGCTCATCTAACTGTTCCCCGAGGTGATACCAAAAAGTATAATTTTGAATTATTCCATATACCTTTAAATGTGTCGCAACTTTCTTATGAGTTCCTAAAGTTGAATCACAACATCTGCCACATGGACATCTTATTTCATATTCTTCTTCTGTTTTATGAAAAACATAATTCAAAAACTTTTACATTCGGTTAAGTAGGTTTCATTGAGCCGATTATCAATAAGATGCATCCATTGGTTACAAGGTTTCCTTAACCTTGGAGAATACATAAAAATTATATGAAGAAAAGATAAAGGATAAGAAAACTACTAAGATGCACACAACTTGTTACGATTAGATGCATTGTAATGACCCGCAAATCATTATAAAAGGGAATGAATTTAGAACACTCAAAAAAGCTAGAATCTGTAGAAAATGATTGTGAGAATAGATAAGTGTTAAAAACATGACTTTTGGGAAGCTACCGATTTTGGGGGACCGCTACAGTGGTAGAATTTCTGCTGCAGCGAGACCATGGAGATGGTCGGAGTACTGTCTCAATGGATGGGGGAATTAACCACCGGATCTGTTGTAACAGTATCCTGACCACTGTAGCGATTTTGCTGCAGTGGAAGTATGACCGTTGCAGCGGACAACGGGAATCAGAAAGTGGGTTTAAGTGGGATTTTTGGGGTTATAACCCATTATTTCCAAAAACATGAAGAGAAGGGTTTGAAGGTGATTTTCTCCCCCAGAACAGTGAATTCCTCTCCCAAGGTAAGTTTCTTGATCCCCTATCTCAATGATGGATATTGTTGGCTCTAGAATCCGTAGGGAACTCTTAATGATGGAATCTTAAGTTGAGAAATCCTAGGTTGATAGACTAGGGTTGTATCATGAGGAGTTAATGGGGTGACAGGATTAGAAGTTTGAGGAGTATTGATCGTTCCCCGAGGTTTACTTGCTTGAGAAGTGGGTTAGGCGAGAATTAAAGCCTAGAACTAGGTGGAATTAGGGTTTTTACCTTTGAGAGTGCCCTGAAGGAAAGGGTTTGAACTTTTAAGACCTTTATTCGAAGAGTAAATAATGAAATTACTCTATATTGTTTTTTTAAAATTTCAAACATTTCGAGGCATTGAGAAAGCTCAAGGCTCCAATGAAGTAGCTGACTTTTCATACCCGAAAATTGAGGTAGGTTATGATTTAAGGAAAATAGACCCTATTTAGTGGCATATATGATTTATGCAATGATGATATATAATTGGTTTGTAGAAATTATCTGTTATGAAGTTTTACTATGGAATGAGTTGTAGAAGTAATATAGATATGACGTGGTTTTTAAACTGTTATGAAATTGTGTTAAATGGTTAAGTGAAGCTCCTTTGCATTGCTATTGAGATGTTTGATGGTTTGTATTTCTGCCAGCAAGGCAGTAGATTGTAAATTCCCGAGTGTTTAAAGAATTCACCCTATATATTCAGTTGAATGAGAATGGTTAAGGATAGTAATAATATTCTAAGATGAGAGGCTTATGCCCAAGGGAAGCATCGAGTAAGAAATATTTGTTGAGTGGCTCATGTACGATGGGAGCTCAAGACGAGAAAATGAGTGGGAGTGGGTATCACACCAGTATAGGACATGAATTTCTATAGCCCCCTATAGGTCATGACAGGAAGGGCAGAAATAAGACCCTCTAGTATGTGTGTACATTGATATTGATGATGGAGTGTTTATGGTGATATGGCAGAGGCATGTGCCCAACATGTCTCCATTTGTTCTATTTTATGGTGTGTGTGTAATTTGTGAAATTCTTGGAATGAGTATGTGCTAAGTGCTTGAGTGGAATTGGTGATCCTATAATTGTAACTTAAATGAGGAAAGTTAAAAAGATCCTAAGTGTGATACAGATTAATGATTATGGATGTTGAGCTGATCCTTTTTGTGATGATATGCTTTAAACTGCATGTTATGATGAGTTGTTATTAATTTATGCCAAAATTTGTGTTATATATGAATGAAATATTGAGTTTGTGAATTATTGAAAACTGTGAACTGATGAAGGTGCAACTAACCCGAGCAACTGCCTCAAGTAGTACCGCTGTAGCGGAACTTATTCTATTGTGGCGAGACCGCCGTAGCAGTCAAGTGACCATTACAGCGAAAGGCCCAATCCAGTGAGCAAGCCGATTGTCACCTGTACAGAGCTAGTGCACTTGAAATGTTATTGTACTTATGGTTGTCACCTGTAAGAGCTAGTGTACTTGAAATGTTATTGTACTTACGTATGATGTTCGGGACTAGTTTTATATTGTTGCTACCATTATTATGTTATTATGTAAGGCCAGCCGATAATGTCTACCAGTACCGTGTTTTGTAATGACCCTACTCCTACCCTTCTTTTCTAAATGCAATGTACGATCTAGGAAGCTCCACTCATCACCACCTATAAATAGTAGCGGGTTCTTGATAGGTGAGCGAGCTTGATGGCGGGCAGTCCCACTCCTCCAATAAAGATGTCTCTCCTTCAGACATTTGCAGCATTTCTTTTTGTTTAGTTTAAATATTCCTAGATTGTAGTTAGACATTAAAGTTCTATGACTTTCAGATCTTGGGAAATTTTGTTGTTTTTTCCTAGTTGGTTATTATGAATTCCGAACATTTCATTTCCTTTCATTTTATTACAAATGTTACTTCTTCATGAATGATTGATAATGGGGTAGTTATTGGGAATCGTTGGTTCGCCCACCATGGGATTAGTGTGGGTGCCAATTCCGGCCATTTGGGTGTGACATGCACACAACTAGGTTGAACTCTAATGTTTCTCTTTTTGGTGGACCTATGCTTCTTTAGTTAATGTATTGAAATTTATATTACAATAATATTTATAAAAGATTATAATTCCCCCGTTCCTCAACATACCATCCAGGCCTCCACTTCTTTGTCTCTAAACAAATTCTTGTAGAATCCGAAGATTTCAACAATTCAACATTTATTTCGACCACTACTTAGAAAATACACCTGTCAGTCTAATATCTTAAACTCCCTGTTTAGTCATATGGTGTCTCATAAAATATACAGGGGAACCTATCAAAAATAAAACATATAGAGGAAGTTTTCCAAACAAATGCTCAAAAGTAATCCAATTCCTTCACACTTTCCATTCTCTATCTACCAAAAATTTGTTGTCAATTGCTATTTTTTATAAATTAAATACAAATTACTTTATTCACACTAAAAAATAAAGTTCCAAATGTCATTTTACATCAAACAATAAGAAACATTATCAAATAATACTTCCATATTATTTTTCATTTTGTCTAATCAAAAAGTACAATCATCAAAGAAGAATGGACAAGAGACATGATGTAACACCTAGAAGTTCCTTAGACCAAACCCAGACTTGGAATGAAAAACCAGAAAAGAAACCAAAAAAATTTATCTCAAAATGACTCAACCAATAAGTCGTTGTCAGTAACAACAACCCGTTGTCTGAGTCGTTGTTAGCCCTGCAGTTTTCATTCCTCAATCTAATGAGTGATACAATGAACCAATATTACAAGTAACAGGTCGTTGTTCAGCCCGTTCTTGCAATACCCAAAAACCTGTCAAAACTATTTCCCAAACAACGAGCTAGACGATGAGTCATTGTTTGAGGTAACGACTCATCCTATGAAGCCATTGAATGAAAATCCAGAAAGTGCTTAATTTCTCCCAGTGGCAATAGTTAGAAACAACAACCCATTATTTTATATAACGGGTCATTCTGTCCGTCTATTGGGGGATATCCAGAAACTTGTACAAAACCCTTCCAATGGAAACGAGTGTAACCAACGACTCATTATTCTATATAACAAGTCGTTGTTCCTGTCTATTGGTCAAGTCCAAAAACTGTTCTAAAGTTACTCTAGTGGCAACAGTTAGAAACAATGACCCGTTTCCACCAATAAGTCGTCGTGTCATCCGTTGTGAGAATCCAGAGGAGATAAATTTCTAGTCCGGAAACAATGATTGGAACCAACGAGTGGTGGTCACAACTAATGACTCGTTGTGAGGCCTATTTGATTTGGACAATCAGATTTTGAAATGGTTACCCTAGGCATTTTTGTCAAATCCTAAGCTCCTAACTCCTGCTTCATATTGGGGTGAGTTTAGAGGGGAATTAAGGGGATTAATCGACATTTTCCTCTCATTCTTTCCCAAACCTACAGGATCAGTGCGTAAAAGTCAAACAACCTCCTCAGGTCCAAGTTAGGGTTCTATTCAAAGTGCAGCAGATTTTAAGAGCTCTTCTTAGAGATTTCTTCTTTAAGTATGTAGGGATTTATTAGGGGTATTCCTTTCACCCTTATGTCCCAAAGTTTTAGCAAACCCTAGACATAAAGTATTTCTAGAAATCATGATCTAGGGATTTTCTTTTGACTATCGAATTTTTCCCTACTTTCTCTATGATGTTAGGCTTGCATGATTAGAATTGTTAAATACTCATGACAGTAATTTTAGCTATACAATATGTCTCACTTGAACTTGGAATTGGCATGATTTTTCATAGAGTGTATTTATAAAACTAGTAATGTTTTAAAATAGCATGAATTTTCACACATATATGACTTTCTCATAGAAATGTGCAAATGTGCTTTATAGTAATTTTCATCATCTCTAGTATGCTCATTCATAGTAATATTGTCAGTACCCAGTATATGTAGTAGTATTAGTTTATCCGCATATTTTTTGTTCTTTAGACTATCATGACACTTTCAGATAAAGCAGATTTGTCAAGTCTTACAACACAATTTCTTTCAGGTCCTTAGACTCTCAGAACACTTCCAGATAAGTAGTTTTAACTTTTTCTTAGGACATCAATTTCAAGTTATAGCACTGCTAGATATAATTAGGTTTTCAGTGGGAGTATTACTTAGCACCGAGCAGGTCAGGGATCAGTGCACCCAGGATCCTAGAACTATGTGCCACTATAGGTTATTGCCCGAATGGGCCCCAGATAGTGATCACATAGCTCAGCCACAATACCCTGGCAAGGTACAGTGGGCTCTCTTTGATGGGGTGTATACATCAAACTCCACATCTGCCTCACATGGTTATATGTCGGTAATAGACTCTCCCACAGTCCAAAACAGTAAGAGTTCTCAGTCTATTCCAATCTATCAGATTTCATGATATGCTCATGACTCTAATTCAGTTCATCAGTTCTTACAGTATTCCCATATATGTTAGACTAATTACAGTATTTCTGATTTCAAATAGGGTTGTTGCATGTTATTTTAGTTCAGTTACAAGTCTTCAGTACATGTATGTTCTATTTACATCTCACATATTCAGTACATTCCAAGTACAGAAGTATGCTTTCCATGCTATATCATTTTATGATATAGGCTCAGGATCTTAGACTTAACAGCAGGGTTAGCTACTCTTTTTGGATCCTTACAGTAGCGTTTCATTGGTGAGTCCTCATCTTTAGAGGACCAGAGTTTTTATCTTTAGCACTGTTATTTTCTATTTTAGTTTCAGACATTAGAGTAAGCTAGAGGTTTGTCCCAGCAACACATCAATTCGTTTAGACGGCTTTCAGACAGTATATGTTAGTTTCAATTTGAGTCTCAGTATTTGGGAAAATATCAGTAATTTATCATGTGCTCTTTATTTATTCAGTATTTGGTTATTGTTTTAATCAGCTTCCACTTAATAGTCTTTTATGGTAGTTCAGTTATTATAGAATTGTGATATATCATGGGTTTGCATGGGGTCACTTGTGATCCTAAGTATCGTATCGCGTCCAGGGTGCAGACTCAGGTCATGACAAACTTAGTACCAAAGCATCAGGTTTAGAGTGTCCTAGGATGTCTAAAAGTCATATCAAGGAGAGTCCTTTTCATATGTCTAAAGTGTGCCACACTTATAAGGGGGAGGCTACGAGGCGTTTATAGGAAAATTCCCTTTCTTCGTTATTCTTATATTGCGTAGAGGTTAATCTCTAAAATGTCCTCCTAACTCGTGCTCTACCCTTTATAGTTAGCGATGCCTCCTCAAAGAGGAAATGGAAGGAGGAACGGAAATGCTAACCAGCCAGCCCCACCAGCTCCAACAACCCCTCAAGATGATCAGGTGTCACATGCTAAGTTTTAGGCTTCTATCAAATCTAGCTCAAGTGATGACCAATCAGGTCAACCAGTAGGTCATCATACCAGTAAATACTAATGGGTCTACAGCTACTGCCAAAGTTCGAGATTTTACTCGGATGAATCCCCCAGCATTTCACGGGTCTAAGGTAGATGAGAACCCATAGGAGTTCATTAACAAGGTGTAGAAGATCACCCAATCATGGGTGTTACTTTTGTAGAAAGTGCAGATCTAGCTACTTATCAGTTAAAAGGAGTGGCTCAGATTTCGTATAAGCAGTGGAAAGAGAGAAGGCGAAATGGTGCAGGTCTAGTGGAGTGGGACGAGTGTCTGACTGCATTCCTAGACATATTCTTTCTCTGGGAGTTAAGGGAAGCTAAGGCCATTGAGTTTGTGAACATAAGGCAAAATGACATGAGAGTGCAAGAGTATGCATTAAAGTTCACTCAACTGTCAAAATATGCTCCAATAATGATTGCGGAACTGAGGGCTCATATGCTCAAGTTCGTGAATGGAGTATCAGATTTGTTAGTCAAGGAGTGCAGGACTGCCATGGTTATCAATGAGATGGACATCTACAAACTCATTATTCACGCACAACACATAGAGGTGGAGAAACTAAAGGAGATAGAGAGGGAGAATAATCGGGCACAAATAGATTAGTTTGAATATTATCAGCAAAGGGCGGGTAGTAATAGTCGCCCACAGTAGCAGCAGAGACCTCCAGCACCCTCATCATCTAGTTCTCCTTCTTCTAGGCCACCCAAAGATCGGAGGGGTGGAGCATCAGGCTCCCAGTCCCACAGAGTTATGTATGTAATCAGCTTCGGATGCTTATTCTGATGTTATGTTGAGTTAGACTTCCGCTATGATGGTAGTGTTGATTCTTTAGTTTATTGATTGAGTTAGACGTATGCTTCTGTCATGGGTCGACTTGGGGTCTCTCGAGGTCCCTTGTCCCGTGTCTACGATACAGGCCCCAGTTTGGATCATGACAGGTTCGAATAGGTTTGTGATCTATTCTGATGCCTCCAAAGTCGGCCTTGGTTGTGTCTTGATACAGCATGGTAAGGTAACAACTTATGCCTCTAGACAACTCAAGGTTCCTGACATAACTATCCAACTCATGATCTTGAACTGGCAGCAGTAGTATTTTCTATGAAGATTTGTAGGCACTACCTTTATAGGGTTCATGTGGATGTTTTTACCGACCACAAGAGCCTATAGTATGTGTTCAATAAGAAGAACCTGAAACTGTATCAGAGAATATGGCTAAAATTATTAAAGGATTATGATATGAGTGTGTTTTACCACCCAGAAAAGGACAATGTAGTGGTTGATGCCGTCAGCAGAATGTCTATGGCCAGTGTTGCTTATGTTAATGAGGGGAAAAAGGAACTAGCAAAGGATGTTCCCAGACTAGCTCGGTTAGGGTTCCAATTGGTTGATTCAGCAGAAGGTGGAGTTATAGTCCAGAGTGGGTCAGAATCCTCCGTACTGGTGGAGGTTAAGTCAAAGTAGGATGAAAACCCACTTCTACTCAAGTTGAAGGAAGCAATCTTAAGGAAAGAGGTGTAAGCGTTCTCCAAAGGGGAAGATAGTGTGCTCCGTTATTAGGGTAGATTATGTGTTCCCTATGTAGATGATTTAAAATAGCGGATACTAATGGAGGCTCACAACACTAGGTAGTCTATCCACCTAGGTGCCACCAAGATGTATCATGACCTACGGGAAGTCTACTGGTGGAATGGCATGAAGAAGGACTGCAGAATTTGTAGCTAAATGTCCAAAGTGCCAACAGGTCAAGGTTGAACATCAGAGACCTAGGGGTATGACTCAGAAAATTAGCATTCCTACTTGAAGGTGGGAAGAAGTGAACATGAATTTCATTACAGGTCTACCTCGTACTTGCCGACAACATGACTCAATTTGGGTGGTTGTAAACCAGATGACTAAGTCAGCACATTTTCTATTAGTTAAAACCATAGATGCAGTTGAGGATTATGCTCAACTATACATTTGGGAGTTAGCCAGATTGCATGGAGTTCCCTTATCCACAGTTCATATAGGTATACTCAGTTCACGTCACACTTTTGGAAGTCGTTTCAAAAAGTATTGTTACTAAGGTCAAGCTTAGAACAATTTTTCACCCACAGATGATGGCCAGGCTGAGCAGACCATTCAGACTCTAGATGATATGTTGAGCGCTTGTGTGATTGATTTCAAGGGAAATTGGGATGATCACATACCTCTCATCATGTTTGCATAACAATAACTACCACTTTAGTATTTAGATGGCCCAGTTCGAGGCATTATATGGTAGGAGGTCCAGATCTTCTATAGAGTAGTTTAAGTTTGGTAAATCTACCTTAATAGGACCTGATTTGGTGAATGAGGCTATGCAGTAGGTTCAGCTTATAAGGGAACAGTGGAAAACAGCTCAAAGTCGATAGAAATCATATGCAGATGTAAGGAGAAGGGAGTTGGAGTTTGTTGTGGATGATTGGGTACATTTGAAAATTTCACCTATGAAAGGTGTGATGAGGTTTGGAAAGAAAAGCTCAATCCTAGATATGTTGGTCCTTATAAAATCCTGAGATGCATTAGCAATGTGGCCTATGAGCTGGATTTTCCTGTGGAGCTAGCATCGGTGTGCCCAGTCTTCCATATGTCCTTGTTGAAGAAATGCATCGGTGATCCGACCTCAATAGTGCCTCTAGAGAGTGTTGGTGTAAGGGACAATCTCTCTTATGAAGATGTTCCAGTTCAAATCCTAGATCGTTAGCTTTGTAAGCTGAGGAATAAGGAGGTCCCTTCAGTAAAGGTTTTATGGAGGAACCAGCTAGTTGAGGGAGCTACATGGGAAGCAGAAGCAGATATAATGGCTAAATACCCTCACCTATTCCCTTCCAGCTCAACTTCAGCATTAGGTACTAAATTCCTCCTCAGTACTCTATTCAGCTCCATACACTTTAGCTCTATCCATTTTTAAGGTGCACCCTAGTTGCATAAATTCAATTAGTATGTCTATCTCAGTTCAGAGTTAGTCACTTCTTTAGTAATCAGTTGTTAATCTTCAGTTCGTGATTGCAGCTCTTTTCCCAGTTTTTCAGCTAACATAGACTTCATTCGAGGATGAATGTTCCCTAGAGAAAAATATTATAACACCCCAGAAGTTAATAGACCAAACCGAGACTTGAAATGAAAAACTAGAAAAGAAACTAGAAAAGTTTGTCTCAAAATGACTCAACCAATGAGTCATTGTCAGTAATGACGACCTATTATCTGAGTCGTTGTTAGCCCTATAGTTTTCATTCCTCAAACTAATGAGTGATACAATGACCCGTTGTTACAAGTAACAGGTTTTCATTCAGCCCATTCTTGCAATACCCAGAAACCTGTCAAAAATGTCTCCTAAACAATGAGCCAGACAATGATTCATTGTTTAATGTAATGACTAGTCCTATGAAGTCGTTGAATGAAAATCCAGAAAGTGCTTAATTTCTCCTAATGACAATGGTTAGAAACAATGACCTATTATTTTAGCTAACAGGTCATTCTATCCGTTCGTTAGGCGATATCCAGAAACTTGTTCAAAACCCATCCTGTGTCAACAAGTGGAACCAACGACTCATTATTGCATCTATTGAGTCATTGTTCCCGTTCGTTGGTCAAATCCAGAATCTGTTCTAAAGTTCCTCTAGTGACAAAGATTAGAAACAATGACCTATTGTATCCACCAATGATTCATCATGTCATCTTTTGTGAGAATTCCAAAGAACAAAAATTCTAGTCCGAAAACAAAGACTGGCACCAATGAGTCATGGTCACAACTAACGACTCGTTGTGAGGCCCATTGGATCTGGACAGTCAGATTTTGAAACAGTTATCCAAGGGCATTTTTGTTAAATCCTAAGCTCCTAACTCCAAAAATACAGTTTATTCGGGTGCATTTAGAGGGGAATTAAGGGGATTAATCGATATTTTCCTCTCATTCTCTCCCAAACCTACAGGATCAGTGCATAGAAGTTAGAAAATCTCCTCAAGTCTAAGCTAGGGTTCTATTCAAATTGCAATAGATTTCAAGAGCTCTTCTTAGAGATTTCTTCTTTAGGTATGTGGGGATTAAGAAGGGCTATTCCTTTAAACCTTGTGTCCCAAAGTTTTAGCAAACCCTAGCAATAAAGTATTTCTAAAAATCGTGATCTAGGGATTTTCTTCCGACTGTTGAATTTTTCCCTACTTTGTCTATGATGTCAAGCTTGCATGATTAGAATTGTTAAATACTCATGACAGTAATTTTATCTATACCATATGTCTCACTTGAACTTGAACTTAGTATGATTTTTCATAGAGTGTATTTATAAAACTAGCAATGTTTTAAAATAGCATGAATTGTCTCTCTCTCTCTCTCACACACACACACATATATATATGACTTTCTCGTAGAAATGTGCAAAATTGCTTTATACTTATTTTCATCATCTCCAGTATGCTCATTCATAATAATATTGCCAATACCCAATATATCCAGTAGTATCAATTTATTAGTGTCACAAATCAAGCGTGTCGTAGACATAGGAGAAGGGACCCCGAGAGATCCCAAGTCGACCCATGGTATAAGCATACAACTAGCTCATTCGATAAACTGAAGAAAACATCAATATAATTCAGCATAAGTCTAATTCAACAAAACATCAGAATAACATCCGAGGCTAACGCATACATAAGTCTGAAAAGCCTCTAGTCTAGACGAGTTGATGGGACAAAACCCCAAACTAACTCAACAATACAGAAACTGAAATAAGACATGAAGCTAAAAGTCTAGTCCTCGAAAGATGAGGACTCACCAATCACGCGGGTGCTAATTCTGATAAGCGACTACAAGCGGGGCTGAACCTGAGAACCGGATACTGTATCATGAAATGATGCAACATAGAAAGTATGCGGTCAGTACGTGGAATGTACTGAGTATGCAAGGTAAGTAGAACCTCTTTAGTAAAGTAAATCATTTAAAACATTTCATACATATCATAAGCTTTCGAGTATAAGAAGAAGGACTACATCCATTCATTCTGAAATCGAAAACTTATCATGACATGACCATGCTTAGCTTTAAACCATCATGACTGACTCGAATGACTTAAAGTTGAACATAAAATTTATATTAAAAGCTGATATTGAGTCAAACCTTACTTTTAGAACATACATGCATAAGGTGATCATCAAGAGTAATGAATATGCAAATCTGAATGATATAGACTGTGGGAAACTCGTCACTTAACCGACATACCACAATAGAGCTTATGTGGTCCCGACTATCACACTCAAGTGGGCAGCGACATCCGAAACCTTACCGGGGCTAAGGACGCTACCATGATATCGATATCAAGCTAAAGGCCCATTCGGACAGGGGGAAACTCACTATGGAGGTCCAAAGTCATACAGTATTCAACCTACCGGCGCGTAGTTCTGGGGCATAGGGTGATCGACCCTTAACCTCCTCGGTGCCAGACTCTTCTCCCAAAACATGCAATGCTCTACATCGTATAAAATGAAGCTCAACATCATCTAATGACGAATCTCAATATGAAATCATGCATAACTCAACATCATATGAAATGAAGCTCAACATTGTCTATTGACAAAGCTCATGACGAAATCATTCATAGACTCGACATCATATGAAAATGAAGCTCAACATTGTCCTTTGACAAAGCTCAATAATGACATACATCTCAATTATGAATTCATGCATATGAGAAGCTTTATTTCGAAACATACCACAAGCTCAATCATAGGTGGGAGCATCAACTCCAAATCATGTGGTAAGCTACATGTAGGAATATTTAACTCAACCTACCATAAGCTAGAATTTATGAAAAATTGGGAAAACTTTACTTCAAACAATGTGGTAAGCTTATGTCGGGAAAATCGCCACTTCAAATCAACATGTGGGCATCACCCAAAGCTTTAGCATACTTGGATCTAATCAATTCATTTAGAATCCGCACAAGCTTCATAATCTATCAATATAAATACAATCAAATCATACCCATGTATAGAGATTGAAGAATCATGCAATTAGGTAAAAACCCATACTTGATCATAGACAATTCATCATGTTTTAAGAGAAATTGGGCATGGGTGTGGAAGGAAGCACCCACTCATAGCCTTATATACCTGGAAATTGTGAATTCTAACACCCTCTAATAGACCAAGCTAAGATTCCCATGGAAACCTTGAGACTTTGCCTTGAATCCTCTCTTCAGACTTAGAATAGGTTTTCCCCTGCTTAAAACCCACTAAAACGAGCCTTAAACAACGTATTATAGGTATTAGGAACTTAGGAATTACGAAAAGGCCCTTACGAAATTCGCAGGAAACCACTCCAGGTGACCCAAATGGGTGACCTGAAGACTCGTCAGGACGAGCAATGACTCATCGATTTGCTCATCAAGTACACGGGATACTAACTCGATAGGGGTTGTAATGGGGGGACATGACGACTCATGCCTCAAGCCCACGACTCGTGCTCACCTTCCGCCAGGTCACTACCTTAACCTCAATGAAAATCCACTTTGCTTGCTCATGACTCATCTCACGAGTCATTGGGACAGACCACAACTCGTGGGGTCCCTTCCGTTAAGTACACTGGATAGCTCCTCCATTTATTTTCCCACACCACCCCACGATTGACATGACAACTCGTGGTGGCTGACCACGAGTTGTTACCTCATTCATGGGGACCCCAATCCTTTATTTCCCCCAGGCATCCCCACGAGTGACTTGACGACTTGTGGGGTCTCCTCACGAGTCATCCAATGACTCGTCCTGCAACTGAAGCCTCATTTCCCAGATTTTCCCTGTTTGACTCCCGAGTCTGATCCTAGGGTTCTCGGGGTTTTACGATATCTCCCTCTTGGGAACACTCATCCTCGAATGTTAGAAATATACATAAATCTAATAAATAAGCAATCCTCATATCCAAATACTGATTATTTAAACCGAAAACTAAGGGAATGACTACCTCCGAAAAGAACTACATAGTTGAACTGAATACAGGCATCACATACATTTATCATAACAAAATTCAAACTTGCGCACATGAACTGAACATGGAAACTGATTAGATAATTAGGGAAAAAACGGATAGCTCAAATTGAAAATGAGTCAGTAGGAAATAGGTGGGGGTATTTAACCATCCTAGCCGCTTCAGCTTCGCATGTAGCTCCCTTAACATGCTGGTTTCTCCATAACACCTTCATGAAGCTACCTCTTTGTTCCCCAGCCTCCGAACCTAGCGATCCAAAATTGCAACTGGAATTTCCTCATAACTCAAGCTATCTCCCGCACCAATGCTTTCTGTCGGGACTATTAAAGCTGGATCACCCAAGCACTTTTTTAAGAGCGACACATAGAACACGGGATGTACTGAAGATAACTCTGATGGCAAGTCCAACTCATATGCTACTTTACCAACTCTTCTCATAACCCGGTAGGGACCAATATAGCGGGGACTGAGTTTTCCTTTCCTTCCGAACCGCATGACTCCCTTCATAGAAGATACCTTTAGAAATACCCAATCGTCCACCTCAAACTCCAAAACCCTTCTTCTCACATCCGCATATGACTTTTGATGACTCTAAGCAGTTTTCAGCATGTCCTTTATAAACTGAACCTTCACCATAGGCTTGTGAACTGAGTCTGGCCCTATCATAGCTGCCTCACCAACCTCAAACCATCTGATGGGTGATATACACCTCTGCCTGTAAAGAGCCTCGAATGGTGCCATTTGGATACTGAAGTGATAGCTGTTATTGTAAGAAAACTCGATCAAAGGCAAGTCGTCATCCCAACTACCTTTAAAATCTATCATACAAGCTCTCAACATATCCTCTAGAGTTTGAATTGTTCATCCCGCCTAACCATCCATTTGCGGATGAAATGTTGTGCTGAGCTTAACCCGAGTCCCAATCCCTTTTTGGAAAGACCGCCAAAACTGAGAGATAAACTGAGTACCTCGGTCTGAAATAATAGAAAAGGGCACTCCATGAAGTCGAACCAACTCCCGAATATACAATTTGGCATAATCATCCGCTGAATCTGTGGTTTTGACCGGTAGGAAGTATGCAGTCTTGGTCAACCTATCTACCACCACCCAAATAGAATCATAGTGTCGGTGAGTACGAGGTAGGCCTGTAATGAAATCCATATTAATCTCTTCCCACTTCCAAGTAGGAATGTTAATATCCTGTAATATGTTTCCCGGCCTTTGATGTCAACTTTCACTTGCTGACAGTTCGGGCACTTGGCTACTAATTCTACAATGTCCTTCTTCATATCGTTCCACCAATATATTTCCCGCAAGTCATGATACATCTTGGTGGTACCCGGATGGATAGAATACCTAGATCCATGTGCCTCATGCAATATCCGATCCCTCAAATTATCAACATTTGAACACATAGAGGATCCTGGTGTCGCAGTACACCATCTCCCCCTTGGGAGATGACCTCAACCTTTCGACTTTGAACGGCTTCCTTCAGCTTTACTAAATTTGGATCCTCATCTTGTCTGGTCTTCACATCCGTCACCAAGGATGATTCTGAACTATTTTGCACAACAATGCCGACATCGGTCGAGTCAACTTATCTAACTCCCAACCTCGCAAGTCAATGGACATCTTTCACAAACTCTTTCTTTCCCTCGTCCACATTGGACACACTCTCCATAGAGAGTCTACTAAGTGTGTCTGCTACCACATTCGCCTTGCTCGGGTGGTAAAGAACACTCATATCATAGTCCTTTAGTAACTCCAACCACCTCCTTTGCCAAAGATTAAGATCTTTCTGCTTGAACACATATTGCAAGCTTTTGTGATCCGTGAATACATCCATGTGGACCCCATACAAGTAATGCTGCCATATCTTCAATGCAAACACCACCGCGGCCAATTCAAGATCATGGGTCGGGTAGTTCTTTTCATGAACTTTTAACTGTCTCAAGGCATAAGTTATCACTTTCCCATGCTGCATCAACACACACCTGAGTCTGACTTTCAAAGCATCACAGTACACCACAAAATCGTTGATGCCCTCAGGTATGGTCAACACTGGTGCTGAAGTGAGTTGTGTCTTTAACTCTTGAAAGCTTTTCTCACAAGTCTCCGATCATTGAAAATTCACCTTCTTCTGAGTCAACTTAGTAAATGGTGCGGAAATAGATGAAAAACCCTCCACAAATCTTCGATAGTAACCTGCTAAGCCCAAAAAGCTCCTGATATTTGATGGGTTCACCAGTCTAGGCCAATTCTTTACCACCTCGATCTTCTAAGAGTCTACTTTTATGCTCTCACCTGATACCACATGGCCTAGAAATGCCACCTAGTCTAACCAAAACTCACATTTGCTGAACTTTGCATACAACTAAGGATCCTTGAGGGTTTAAAGCACTATTCTCAAGTAAGCGGCATGCTCCTCCTCGCTCTGAGAGTATATAAGGATGTCATCAATGAACACAATCATGAACATGTCCAAATATGCCTTGAACACCCTGTTCATTAGATCCATAAAAGCTGCAGGGGCATTGGTTAGTCCAAAAGACATAACAACAAATTCGTAGTGACCATATCGAGTCCTGAAAGCAATTTTCGGGATGTCACTCTCCCGAACCCAGAGCTGGTGATACCCAGATCTGAGATCAATCTTAGAGAAACACTTGGCACCCTGAAGATGGTCAAAAATTCATTGATCCTGGGTAAAGGATACCTACTCTTGACGGTGACCATATTCAACTGCCGATAGTCAATGTACACCTGAAGCGAACCATCCTTCTTCTGAAAAAATAACACTGGCGCACCCCATGGAGACTTACTTGGCCTAATAAATCCCTTATCAAATAGGTCCTTCCACTGATCCTTCAACTCTTTCATCTCGACTGGAGCAATTCTATAATGTGGAATAGATAAAGGCTGCATGTCGGGAAGGAGATCTATACCAAAATCAATCTCCCGCTTAGGAAGGACACTTGGAAAGTCATCAAGAAAGACCTCTGGATACTAACGTACTACTAGTTCAGACTGGATAGTCAGGGTCTCGGACTCCACATTCTTAACCCTAACTAGATGGTACATGCAACCCTTAGAAATCATCTTCTTGGCCTTAAGGTAGGAAATAAATCGACCTACAAGAACAGATGAACTACCCTCCCATTCTAAGACATGATCACCTGGAAATCTGAACTCTACTGACCGGGTCCTACAATTAACTGAAGCATAGAATGCAAATCGCCAATACATGCTGAGAATAACATCGAAATCGGTCATGGCTAACTCTATCAAGTCTGCTGAGGTGACCTTATGAAGAACTAAGATCGGGCAATCTCTATACACCCGTCTAGCTATAATAGAGTCACCTACTAGAGTAGAAACTGAGAAGGGATCTGACAAGATATCGGGACTGACTTCGAAGCTACTGGCTACGTAAGGTGTCACAAAAAACAAGGTAGCCCCCGGATCTAACAAGGCATACACATCAACATGAAAGACTCTCAACATACCGGTGACTACATCTGGTGAGGCCTCCTACTCCTGACGAGTGGCTAAGGCATAGAATCGGTTCTGGCGCTGCCTGCCAGCTGTACTAGTAGATGCCCCCTGATGTGTCGTGCGTGGGGGAGGGGCTGTTGAACTAGAAGCTGGGCCTCGGCTCCCAACCTGATCCTATCTCGCAGCGGGACAATCTTTGAGCATATGTCAAGACTACCCACATCCAAAATAAGCTCCTGACCCTGCCAAACACTGGCCTGTGTGTCCTCGGCCGCACATGTGAACAACTAGAATGCTGGAGTCTTCGGTTCTACTGCTATGACCCCTCGAGCTTGACACTCGCCCTCTCTGATCATGTCTGGGCATAAATGGCACACTCAGCACTGAAGATGTTCAGGCTGATAATATCTGGTGGGTCTGTTGTTGGTGCCCATCATTGGACCTCTGCTGAGAGAATCTGTGGTCTTCAGTCCTGGCCCTCTTGGCCTCCCTCTATGTGCCGGCTCCATCTGCTGAGCATACAACACAATGAGAGGGAAGTACATGTCCTGATGGAGCATAGCTGTCCTGCAATCCTTGTCCAAATATCCTACTATATCATGCACAAATCTGCTCACCCGCGCTCGCTGGTCGGCCACTAACTCCGGGGCATACTTAGATAGGCGGGTGAACTCAAGGGCGTACTCCTTAACAGTCATCCTTCCTTGCTTTAAATTCACGAACTCAGCTGCTTTCAACTCCCTCATCTCTCGAGGGAAGAACCGATCTAGGAATGCAACTTGAAACTCCTCCCAAGTGATCGGACCTGCTCCTGTGACCCTGCTGTCCTTCCACTGGCAGAACCAAATATGCACAACCCTCTTCAATTGGTAGGACGCTAACTCTGCACACTCAACACTACTCACTTCAATAACCTCGGTGATCTTGACAATCTCATCAATGAAATCATGCGAGTCATCATCTACCTTGGACCCCAGAAACTTCAGTGGGTTCATCCTCTAGAAGTCCCTGACTCGAGCCCCCGCCGCATTGCCATTTCACGGAACATGCACAATGTCCTGCTGATTGACCTGAGCAGTCAAGCTTGTGCAAGCATCTAAATGGCTCAGAACTCAACATGAGCGACTGGCTCCAGTGCTTGAGGCTCCTAAACTGGTGGGGCTGGCTGATGCACACGACGTTTCCATCCTTGTGGCCCTCACCACCTCCATTCTTCCTTCCATTCATCCTTCTAGGAGCCATGATTCTGCAATCGCGAATAGCACGATTAGAAGGATAGAAAGGTTTTTCACCGCATGACGTAGATCATGAAAGAAGGGAATATTTCCTAAAACGTGTAGTAGCCTCTTCTTCATAAGTGTGGCGCGCTTCACACCCATGAAAAAGACTCTACCTAACATGGCTTTCAGTCTCCCTAGGACACATCAAACCTATGGGTCTGATACTAAATTTGTCACGACCTGAGCGTAGACTAAGATCGTAGACATAGGACAAGGGACCTTGAGATATCCCAAGTCGACCCATGGCATAAGCGTACAACTAGCTCATTCGATAAACTAAAGAAAAATATCAACATAACTCAGCGGAAGTCTAATTCAACATAACATCATAATAATATTCAAAGCTAAAACATACATAAATCTGAAAAGCCTCTAGTCTAGACGAGTTGATGGGACAAAACCCCCAACTAACTCAACAATACGAAAACTGAAATAAGACATGAAGCTGAAAGTATAGTCCTCGAAAGATGAGGACTCACAAATCACGCAGGTGCTAACTTTGATAAGCGACTACGAGCGGGGCTGAACATGAGAATCGGATCTTGCATCATGAAATGATGCAGCATAAAAAGTATGTGGTCAGTACGTGGAATGTACCGACTACGCAAGGTAAGTAGAACTGCTTTAGTAAAGTAAATCATTTAAAACATTTCATACATATCATAAGCTTTCAAGTATAAAAAGAAGGGCTATATGCATTCATTCTGAAATCAAAATCTTATCATGACATGACCATGCTTAGCTTTACAACATCATGACTGACTCAAATGACTCAAAGGTGAACGTAACATATATATCAAAAGTTGAACATTGAGTCAAACCTTACTTTTTAGAACATGCTTGCATAAGGTAATCATCATGAGTAATGAATATGCAAATCTGAATGATATAGATTGTGGGAGACTCGTCACTTAACCGACATACCACGATAGAGCTTACATGGTCCCGACTATCCCACTCAAGTGGGCAGAGCCATCCAAAACCTTTCCAGGGCTAAGGACGCTACCATGATATTGATATCAAGCTGAAGGCCCATTCAGGCAGGGGAAAGCTCACTAGGGAGGTCCCAAGTCATATAATATTCAACCTACATTGGCCCGTAGTTCTGGGGCATAGGGTGATCGACCTTTAACCCCTCGGTGCTAGACTCTTCTCCCAAAACATGCAATGCTCTACATCGTATAAAATAAAGCTCAACATCACCTATTGACGAAGCTCAACATCATCTAATGACGAAGCTCAATATGAAATCATGCGTAACTCAACATTGTCTATTGATAAAGCTCGTAATGAAATCATACATAGACTCAACATCATATGAAATTGAAGCTCAACATTGTCCTTTGACAAAGCTCAATAATGACATACATCTCAATTATGAATTCATGCACATGAGAAGCTTTATTTCGAAACATACCACAAGCTCAATCATAGTGGGAGCATCAACTCCAAATCATGTGGTAAGCTACATGTAAGAATGTTACTGTCACACCCCGCCTTGGGGGGTATGACTGGCACCTGGTGCCCTACTAGGACCTGAACTGCTGGACTGCTAAGCCTGGGCACATCTGGTGTCTGGCTGGCTCTAACTCATATTTCTGGAAACAAAGGGCTATATAACGGCTATAAACACAGCCCCCGGCCCATTGGCCTATAGCCTCCTGTACCTGTACTAACAGCTGACCAGAAGCATATCAATATAGGGAAACCTATACAGGCCGACAAGGCCACCATGCTGTCTAGTTATCTATAACTCAACCCTGAAGTACTGGATAGCTACGTGACCGGCAAGGTCACCACTACTGTCGAACTATGGCCCCACACGGCCAACATAAAAGAAACAGAAGTACTAACAGCTAACAACTGCACGGCCTCACACGACCGGCTCAACTGACCACACGGAAACATATACAGACTGCAAGCCTCTAGGAATAGCAATAGAAATGATCGGGACAGGGCCCCGACCTACCCGTATTATACAACAAAAGAAAATGAAATACACCTCTGGAATTCAGTCTCCGGATGACAGGAGCTGAATACTCGATCGCTGACAAGAATCATGTGGTATCGCCTGCTCGTCTATGAGTACCTGCAGGCAAGTAATGCAGCGCCCCACTGGGCGTCAGTACCGCTGGTACTGAGTATGTAAAGCAATAACTGAAAGAAATATCTGAAAACAATAATATAACTGATGAAACTGAAGTAGAGAGAAATATATTAACTGTCTGATAATGTAAGTCATACCTTCTCTCAATTATACTGGAAGGAGTAGGAGTCATACCTGGCGACGTATCGTTCTACTGCTGATCTACTCGTATCTATCATAACATGGCATAACATAACATAGCATAACATAGCACACACAAACCTTACCCGGCCCCCATAAGCCGGGAGGTACAACCAGCACAGAATCTATACCCCTACCCCGGTCATCCCATCTAATATAAACCCTGTAAGCATCCTGCCGGTCCCCTGGGTATGCACTTGGGCTCGCTGAGCCCCTGACTATAACTGCATCTGAGTCCGGAGGACTCCTGAATCAACACCCCGGGCGTATCCGCTCGACGGCGGTGTATAAGGGCCGACCAAGGCACAATATGGGGAAAACTAGCATCCCATCTTCGTCCCCTGTGGGACGGCATGCCACTCCGTAGAGCGACGTATCCTCGTCCTCTGGCGGACGAGTCGATACAGCTATCAACCCTAGGCGGTCATTGATGCTCGGTAGTCCAACCCCAAACAATACAACAGTCTCAACTAGTAATACTATCTGCATGTCCCACATACTGAAGCTAACGATAATAAAGTGTTTGTACATACTGCATGCTGAACTAGCGATAGTGATATGTACATATTTAATACATGCTGAGACTGAACATAGCATATGTACATAAATATAATCTTCTACCATACTGTACTGAGTCTAATGCTGAACATGATATAGTATTTCTGCTGAAAACCATGCGGTATACTGAGTTTCTATAGTAACAGGATTTACTATTCCTAATATGCTTTCTAACCTCATTTTAACTTATCATTCTGCTTCTGAGATGTCTTACAGATATTACATTGCTTTACTGGGTTTCAACTGAATACGATATTATCCTAACATCCTGTGTCACATCACGTACTAAGCATGTTGTGCAGTTTCTAACACTTGTATCAGAATCTATACCGTGCTAGCGAGTCTCGCGCTGATCATAACATGACGTTTCTAATATTGTACCATCATTCATAGTAAACATCATACATGGCTTCTGAATATTCTACTGGCTTTAAATTACTGTACTGTACCAAGATTACTAACTTGCCGAGGAAACTAGCTTTACATACCTTATCCTCGAACTATCCGTCTGTCGGACGAGGCACGGCCGGTACTTCAACTATTTCCTCCCAACTGCATTCATAAATATGTCAATTAATACTAAATACAGCTTTATTGTAAAGAGCAACGTCACTTTCGATATAGTTTATAGCCTAAACTTAGGCTTATCGAAAGACGGTCGAAAACTCGCTATTTTTCAGAGGTCCAGAAGGGAGAACTATTCACTTCTCAGCTAGGAACACATAGACACTAATTTAGAGCAATTCCACTTACCTTAGCTCGGTAGCTCGACGATTCGTTGGCCGTATTTCACGAAACTAAATCCGTAGGAATGCTCTCTGCTGCTAAATACCTTGGTATCTGAGGTTAATTTGAGTTTGGACAGCGTTTAGCAGCGTAATCGGATGAAAATTATATTACTACTTCGTTCCTTTTTCCCTCTCTGCTGGTTTGCTCTGTTTTCTGGAAATTTATAAGTGTTTTAATCATTTAAAACCGAAGTGGGGCTTTATATACTTGGGCCTGGACAAGGCCAACGTGTCACGGAGCCAACGCGGAGGCTTCACCTCCGTGACACGCTGCCATCGCGGAGGGGTTCTGCCTCGGCTCCTTCCGCGATGGTTCGATAGGTTTCTCGTCCGATATTTTCCCGGGCCTTTCTCTAGCACGTATGGCCTCCAAATATGCTTAACCAACGTGCGAATAGGTCATCTAGGTGCCGCGAATCCTACGTGGTATAACATTCTCCTCCCCTTAAGAACATTCGTCCTCGAATGTATACTGCTATCTAGAGGACTACTTAATTTACTTGTTTAGAAAAATTTCGCCAGAGTTTCCCCTGTAATATGGACTATAGCAAAAACCTGAAATGCAGAAAAGTCCAATACAGGTACTGCACGCAATATTTTAAAATCTACTGGATAACTAAGTATCAATCCTTCTCATTCACACACATACAACTATACGGTACTGCATAAATAATAATATGGACATACCGGTCGCCTGACTAGTCCTGAAATAGGTGAGGGTATCTCGCTTTCATATCTTCTTCAGCTTCCCACGTTATTTCCTCACGATTCCTGTTACGCCACAATACTTTGACAGACGCAACATCTTTAGTCCTCAACCTGTGAATCTGTCTGTCTAAGATAGCTACGGGAACCTCTTCATATGCTAACTCTTCTGTGACCTGGACATCCTGAACTGGAACTACTGTAGAAGGGTCTCCTATTTTAAACCAGCCCACCGACGATCTACATTTTCGCCCGTATAAGGCCTCGAAAGGCGCCATCTGGATAGCTGAATGATAACTGTTATTATAAGCAAATTCAATCAACGAAAGATGCTCATCCCAGCTACCCCCAAAATCTAGCACATACGCTCGTAGCATATCTTCGAGCGTCTGAATTGTACGTTCAACCTGCCCATCTGTCTGGGGGTGAGAAGTTGTGCTTAGATTAATCTGCGTCCCCAGCCCCTTCTGGAAAAATTTCCAAAACCTAGCCGTGAACTGCGCTCCTCTGTCTGAAATAATGAATACTGGCACTCCATGCAATCTGACTATCTCTCAGATATACAACTTCGCATAATCTTCAGCCGAGAAAGTAGTTCTAGCTGGCAGGAAATGAGCTGATTTAGTCAATTTGTCAACTATTACCCATATAGAGTCATGTCTGTGTTTGGTACGGGGTGATCCTGCCACAAAATCCCTATTCACTGCTTCCCATTTCTAGAGAGGCACAGCTATGTCTTGAGTTAACCCGCCTGGTTTCTGATGTTCTGCTTTCACCTGTTGGCAGTTAGGACACTGGGATACAAATTCAGCAATTTCTCTTTTCATACCTGGCCACCAGTAGTTCTCTTTGATGTCCATTTTTGTCGTATCGGGGTGAAGAGAATAATGGGCGTAATGTACCTCGTTCAGAATCTGCTGGTGGAGCCCTGAAACATCTGGAACATATAGACGGCCTTTACAACGCAGCACTCCACCCTCTGTTACCTGAAAACCTGGCATTTTCCCCTGCTAACCAGGTCAAGATTCTTATACTACCGTTCTTTTTATTTTCACAACTGATGACGACACGGCGGTGTTTTCGATTACCGCTCTATTGTCCTTCATTTCTATTACACGAACGGCTAAATTGATCATTTGATGTATCTTTCTGACGAACTCCCGTTGCTCGGGCTGCCCATACACCACACTTCTAATAGATCTATAGCTAAGAGCCGTTGTTACTCCATTACCTCTTCTTGGCTGATATAACATTTTCATACTTAGAGAGCTCGACATATAATTAACGGTTATACTGACTTGTCTTGCCGAAGAGATTGACAGGTAGTTTACAGGCGTAGATAGAGCTTACCTGGCCCTCCGGGCACATGCTAAGGCTACTTGTTGCTGAGATAACCTGAACGACCGTCTGCGCACCTTGTGCCTTTATCTGATCAGAGGATCCTGATATTGACCATGACCTCTAATGATCTGGCTGCATCACCTTAATTAACTAAATAATCGGGTTGAATGACCCGAATGTGGCAGTAGTCTAATAATGCTCTAACTGTTCTACTTGAGTACTTATAGTTCATGCATAACTGCAGACTTGTGGGCATCTAATTACTTTGTTATTTTGCTTGAACCACTGTAAGGCTGCGCTTAATCAAACTTACTCTCAGGCGATCAATCTCTGGGTCTTCACGGGGAGTCTACTGATCCCCTGGTCTTAGTAAACACTGTGCTAGCAGGGTACTATCAATTTCTTACGCCTTGTGGGTATCCACTTGGATTTATACTGCTATTCTGGGGAATTCTCGGTCTTATGAGCTATTCTGTAAATACTGGCCTTTTGCTAGGGCTCTGTATCTAAATATCTTACGAGAACCAGCTGAAGTACTAGTCTGTCGCTGACTACTGATGTGGACCCTTACTTGGGGTACCCACGGGTATTCTGACTGGGACGGCCGACTGTCTTATGGGGTGTTCCACATAATAACTGCTAGGTTGGTTAAGGCCGACTCTCACCTACAAGGCTAGAAAAATGACGTACGACCACTTAACATACTAGAACAATTCTGGTATTGCTAATTTCTAAAATTTGCCTATTCGGCCTCTAATCCTGGTTCTAGCACATACACTACTGTTACTGATCTTCAGGCATGCTTCCCTGCTAATGCAGGTGCCAGCTGGTCGGTAGACCGTCTAACTGCGCCCTTATCATCTAGTCATCTGGTTTAGGCCATTAACTCTGATAAGCTCCTAGAGCCTAGATCTGGCAACAACACATAAGTCTATTAACTTAATAACTGAGAACTGAGATAGTTTCTATGACTTCATACGTAATTCACACTTAATCTGTCCTTTCTCTTCTCCTTTCCCTTTCTCCTTTCTTCTCTCCTTTTCTTTCTTTCTTCTCCCCTTTTTTTTGGCAAGGGGGGGTCCTGCAATGCAATTTGTACATGCTTTCTATTACTAATCAGCATCTATGATTGTACCCCTTATAGGAAACTACTCACAGCATATCTATTATCTGTATATATATATATATATACATGCTCTGCTGAGTCTCATGCCGTACATGATACACCGCTTCTACGGCCTAATAATATCTCATGCCCTGACTTATCATTTCATTGTATTGTCACCCTATTTAGGCATATATTGAGAGCCCATGACTGTCTGCTGGGCCTTATCTCTAGGCTACACTAGATTAGAATTGCTGTATCAGTAATTTCTTAACTTCTCCATAGCGGACATACTGCGGTATTCTGAACTGCAATCTTACTGTCAGTCCGAGGCTTAATCCTTAATACGATATTTTATCAATCCGGGGGTAATTCTAATTTCCCCACAAGATCTGACATTCCTGCTTCTTTCCCTCATCTTACTTAAGCTGAACTCTGGGGTTTAAGGTACCTGCTCTTCATTGTTAACAAGATTGCTGGCCCAGTATCAGTTCATACTTCCCCTGACTTGCAGTCAGACCTATCTGATTCATATGACCCCTCACCCTTTCGATATCACAACTGGATCATAACTACAATCTTACAGTTATGTCTTTGTCTTGCTATCTCTTAGCATATGTAACGGACTTGGCCTTTTTCTGACTCAAACTTGACTATTACCCGGCATTTATCACTAACAGGTCTTTTACCCCTGCTTCGGGTAAGCTAACGGTCTTACTTTCTCTACTGGCTTATTGTAAAAAGGGTCTGCACAACTTACGTAATCCTAGGGGCTCTTTATACTTTCTAATACTTACTAGGATCAATCAGCCCATCTTTACTTACCGTTGGATTTGGCAACCCCATCTCAAGTCTTATGCCCCTTTACTATACTGGCATCAAAATCAAGAGGTAGGAATAACCCTTTTCTTATTGCAACAAATAAAAGCATTTAACTGTACCATATCCAAAAAGATGTATTTGGGATTCTTGCATTTCCCTCTCTTTCTTATACTTACCTGGTGGTCTGACCTTGTCTGTAATCTTAATCAGATCTTATATGGCTAATAAATAAATCAACTCGTATGTACATTACACTCCTGAATTCCTATTCTGATGTTATCAATGTATACTGGGGATAGTACCTATAAAGGTATCATGCTGGGAGGTCTCGGGTACCTTCCTCCTGCTGCTGTAGTTATCATGTAACTGGCTGATGCCTTCTTCTATTGCTATATCTGATCTTCTACCTGTAATAGGGTAATGCTGATCTGCCTTTGTATCTGTAATCAAAGAATACGGTAAGTTTTTAGAGACTCCACCCTATATTGTACCGCTCTAAAGCACGACTGACTGAGAAGGAAGGGTAACCATCCTATCATGCCTCGCAGCCTCCTGCCTATAGTATGTGGTGCACAACACATCCATAGACAAGACTCTACTTAGCACGGCTTGCAGACTCCCTGGGACACGACCTACTCTGATACCAAGTTTGTCACACCCCGCCTTGGGGGGTATGACTGGCACCTGGTGCCCTACTAGGACCTGAACTGCTGGACTGCTAAGCCTGGGCACATCTGGTGTCTGGCTGGCTCTAACTCATATTTCTGGAAACAAAGGGCTATATAACGGCTGTAAACACAGCCCCCGGCCCATTGGCCTATAGCCTCCTGTACCTGTACTAACAGCTGACCAGAAGCATATCAATATAGGGAAACCTATACAGGCCGACAAGGCCACCATGCTGTCTAGTTATCTATAACTCAACCCTGAAGTACTGGATAGCTACGTGACCGGCAAGGTCACCACTACTGTCGAACTATGGCCCCACACGGCCAACATAAAAGAAATAGAAGTACTAACAGCTAACAACTGCACGGCCTCACACGACCCGCTCAACTGACCACAGGGTAACATATACAAACTGCAAGCCTCTAGGAATAGCAATAGAAATGATCGGGACAGGGCCCCGACCTACCCGTATTATACAACAAAAGAAAATGAAATACACCTCTGGAATTCAGTCACCGGATGATAGGAGCTGAATACTCGATCGCTGACAAGAATCACGTGGTATCGCCTGCTCGTCTATGAGTACCTGCAGGCAAGTAATGCAGCGCCCCACTGGGCGTCAGTACCGCTGGTACTGAGTATGTAAAGCAATAACTGAAAGAAATATCTGAAAACAATAATATAACTGATGAAACTGAAGTAGAGAGAAATATATTAACTGTCTGATAATGTAAGTCATACCTTCTCTCAATTATACTGGAAGGAGTAGGAGTCATACCTGGAGACATATCATTCTACTGCTGATCTACTCGTATCTATCATAACATGGCATAACATAACATAGCATAACATAGCACACACAAACCTTACCCGACCCCCATAAGCCGGGAGGTACAACCAGCACAGAATCTATACCCCTACCCCGGTCATCCCATCTCCTATAAACCCTGTAAGCATCCTGCCGGTCCCCTGGGTATGCACTTGGGCTCGCTGAGCCCCTGACTATAACTGCATCTGAGTTCGGAGGACTCCTGAATCAACACCCCGGGCGTATCCGCTCGACGGCGGTGTATAAGGGCCGACCAAGGCACAACATGGGGAAAACTAGCATCCCATCTTCATCCCCTGTGGGACGGCATGCCACTCCGTAGAGCGACATATCCTCGTCCTCTGGCGGACTAGTCGATACAGCTATCAACCCTGGGCGGTCATGGATGCTCGGTAGTCCAACCCCAAACAATACAACAGTCTCAACTAGTAATACTATCTGCATGTCCCACATACTGAAGCTAACGATAATAAAGTGTTTGTACATACTGCATGCTGAACTAGCGATAGTGATATGTACATATTTAATACATGCTGAGACTGAACATAGCATATGTACATAAATATAATCTTCTACCATACTATACTGAGTCTAATGCTGAACATGATATAGTATTTCTGCTGAAAACCATGCGATATACTGAGTTTCTATAGTAACAAGATTTACTATTCCTAATATGCTTTCTAACCTCATTTTAACTTATCATTCTGCTTCTGAGATGTCTTACAGATATTACATTGCTTTACTGGGTTTCAACTGAATACGATATTATCCTAACATCCTGTGTCACATCACGTACTAAGCATGCTGTGCAGTTTCTAACACTTGTATCAGAATCTATACCGTGCTAGCGAGTCTCGCGCTGATCATAACATGACGTTTCTAATATTGTACCATCATTCATAGTAAACATCATACATGGCTTCTGAATATTCTACTGGCTTTAAATTACTGTACTGTACCAAGATTACTAACTTGCCAAGGAAACTAGCTTTACATACCTTATCCTCGAACTATCCGTCTGTCGGACGAGGCTCGGTCGGTACTTCAACTATTTCCTCCCAACTGCATTCATAAATATGTCAATTAATACTAAATACAGCTTTATTGTAAAGAGCAACGTCACTTTCGATATAGTTTATAGCCTAAACTTAGGATTATCGAAAGACGGTCGAAAACTCGCTATTTTTCAGAGGTCGAGAAGGGAGAACTATTCACTTCTCAGCTAGGAACACATAGACACTAATTTAGAGCAATTCCACTTACCTTAGCTCGGTAGCTCGACGATTCGTCGGCCGTATTTCACGAAACTAAATCCGTAGGAATGCTCTCTGCTACTAAATACCTCGGTATCTGAGGTTAATTTGAGTTTGGACAGCGTTTAGCAGCGTAATCGGACGAAAATTATATTACTACTTCGTTCCTTTTTCCCTCTCTGCTGGTTTGCTCTGTTTTCTGGAAATTTATAAGTGTTTTAATCATTTAAAACCGAAGTGGGGCTTTATATACTTGGGCCTGGACAAGGCCAACGTGTCATGGAGCCAACGCGGAGGCTTCACCTCCGTGACACGCAGCCATCGCGGAGGGGTTCTGCCTCGGCTCCTTCCGCGATGGTTCGATAGGTTTCTCGTCCGATCTTTTCCCGGGCCTTTCTCTAGCACGTATGGCCTCCAAATATGCTTAACCAACGTGCGAATAGGTCATCTAGGTGCCGCGAATCCTACGTGGTATAACAGTTACACTCAACCTACTAGAAGCTAGAATTTATGAAATATTGGGAAAACTTTAGGTCAAACAATGTGGTGAACTTATGTCGGGAAAATAATCACTTCAAATCAACATGTGGGCATCACCCAAAGCTTTATCATACTTGAATCTAACCAATTCATTTAGAAAATAATAACATAATCATGGGTAGATTTAGAAACATGTTTTTCATCATCAACCTCATCATCATCACACATTTGTCATAATTCACTTTTTTATGAACTCATCATCTATGGGCTTTTTAGATTCAAAATTTGGAAAACAATTTTTATAAGGAAAAAAAACTTAGAAATGGCCCAAGCTTTATAATCCATCAATATAAATACAATCTAATCATACCCATGTATAGAGATTGAAGAATTATGCAATTGGGTAAAACCCCATACTTGATCATAGGCAATTCATCATGTTATAATAGAAATTGGGCATGGGTATGGAAGGAAACACCCACTCATAGCCTTACATACCTGGAAATGGTGAATTCTAAAACCCTCTAATAGCCCAAGCTAAGATTCCCATGGAAACCTTGAGACTTTGCCTTGAATCCTCTCTTCAAACCTTCAAACTTGCATGCATGAGAAGAATAACTTAAAATAGGTCTTCCCCTGCTTAAAATCCTCTAAAACGAGCCTTAAACGACATAGTATAGGTCTTTGGAACTTAGGAATTATGAAAAGTCCCTTACTAAATTCGTAGGAAAACACTGCTAGGTCACCCTAATGGGTGACCTGATGACTTGTCAGGATGAGCAACGACTCGTCAGGACGAGCAACGTCAAGTACACTGGATACTAACTCTGATAGGGCTCATAACGAGGGACATGATGACTCGTGCCTTGAGACCACGACTCGTGATCACCTTCCGCCAGGTTCACTACCTTAACCTTAATGAAAATCCACTTTTCTTGCTCACGACTCACATCACGCGTCATTGGGACAGACCATGAATCGTGGGGTCCCTTCCGTTAAGTACACTGGATAGCTCCTCCATTTATTTTCCCACACCACCCCACGATTAACATGAAAACTCATGGTGGTTGACCACAAGTCGTTACCTTCGTGGGGACCCCAATCCTTTATTTCCCCCAGGCCTCCCCATGAGTCACTTGACGACTCATAAGGTCTCCTCATGAGTCGTCCAATGACTCATCCTACAACTAAAGCCTCATTTCCTAGATTTTCCCCGTTTGACTCCCAATTCTGATCCTAGGGTTCCCAGGGTATTACAATCAGCATATTTGTTGTTCTTTAGCTTGTCACGACACTTTTAGATAATGCAACTCTGATAAGACTTAGAACGCAATTTCTTTCAGGTCCTTAGACTCTCAAAACACTTCCAGATAAATAGTTCTAACTTAGTCTTAGGACATCAGTTTTGAGCTATCAGCACAGCTATATATAATTAGGTTTTTAGTAGGAGTAGTACTTAGCATCGAGTGGGCCAGGGTTCAGTGCACCCAGGTTCCTAAAACTACGCGCCACCATAGGTTTTTACCCTGAATGTCCTCTAGATAGTGATGACATAGCTCAACCACTATACCCTCAAGGTATAATGGGCTCTCTTCGATGTGGAGTATACATTGAACTCCACATCTAGCTCACATGGTTATATATTGGTTATAGGCTCTCCCAGAGTCCAGAATTGTCAGAGTTCTCAGTCTACTCCATTCTATCAGATTTCAGGATATTCTTATGACTCTAAATCAGTTTACCAGTTCTTACAGTATTCCCAAAATTGTCAGACTATTTGCATTATTTCTGATTTCAGATAGGGTCATTGCATGTCAATTTAGCTCAGTTTACATTTCTTTAGTATATATATGTTCTATTTACATCTTACATACTCAGTACATTCCAAGTACTGACGCATGCTTTTCGTGCTATACCATTTTATGATATAGGCTCAGGCTCTCAAACTCAGCAGTGGGGTTAGCTTCTCTTTCAAGCTCCTTATAGCAGTGTTTCATTGTTGAGTCCTCATCTTCCAAAGGCCAAAGTTCTCATCTTCATCCCTGTTGTTTTCGCTTTTAGTTTCAGAAATTAGAGTTAGCTAGGGGTTTTTCCCAACAACTCATCAGTTCTTTTAGATGGCTTTCAGAAGTATATGTTAGTTTTAGTTTGACTCTCAGTATTTGAGAAAATATCACCTATTTATTAGATGATCTTTGTTTATTCAATATTTGATTATTGTTTTAATCATCTTCCGCTTAATAGTCTTTTATGGTAGTTTAGTTATTATAGAACTGTGTCATGCCATGGGTTTGCTTGGGGTCACTTGTGATCCTAAGTATCGGGTCATGACACATGAGGCAAATACTAAACTCGCTAGATAAAAGTTTGCTCTAAATATATCATTACTAGTCAAAGGGGGTGCATTAAATATTATGTATTGATTTCCATTTTTATTTGGGAAAGGTTGCTAAATATTCTTCTACAAAATTTGTTATCTTCGTGATTCTAAATGATAGGTTGAAGGAGCTTGGATCCTTGAAGGGCAAAAGCATTGGATAGGAAACAACACTTTTGCTGATACACTGGTTACTTTTGCTAGAAATACATCCACAAACCATATAAATGGGTAAGTTATAGCGTACCGCTTGTATATATTCCATACATCTTCAACTTTCACTAGCTTGATATTTTTAGTATCAGTTTTAGACAATTGATCTGTTCTGTATCCATCTTTGTACCTTCTAGTGGTTTGTTTAAACTTGCTCAATACCCATTATCCATATAGGAATATGAATTGTTCCATTTCATAGTTATCTAAGAAAAATGAATATTACTTATAGGTTTCTCTCTTTCACCTAACATGAAAATGCATTTTCCCTTTCATTCTCCCTCTTGACCAGCTTATTTTATTTCTCACAATTGGTTTTTTGCTTTTGTTTTAGTTTCATATTAAAGAAAGATGCTCCGAGATTCAAGCTACTAAAATAGATAACAAAATTGGACTACGGATTATTCAACATGGAGGCATTCTCTTAATAAATGTTTTTATTCCTGATGAGGATAGACTACTTGGGGTCAATTCTTTCCATGATACAAACAAGGTATGACCATATGGATAGGGTGTTCTATTTGCTATAAATATTCAATCTTGATCTGTGTGGATGTTTGTTCATTCATCAACCTTCAGTCAAGCAATTTTCCTACTGTGAGGAAAGAAAGTGACCAACATTGTGAAATTTACACATTTCATGCCAAAGAAGTGCAACACACATTAGGAAATGATAATGACAAATCAATTTTCCATACAATCATTAAAGAAGAATGTACCATAAATATGAGCATAGATACTCATCTGACAAGATGAAACATGCTCCAGTAATATTAGTATAATAGGCAAAGGGAGAAGAATAAACATCAGAAACTAATAACATAAAGTTAATTTTCATACAACAATTACGGCAGAAGATATAATACATATAAACAGATATTCATCTGGTAATAATAATACTACCAGGTGAAGTAACTCTAATACACATTAAGAATAATAATGAAAGAGCAATTTTCCATCTGTTTGTGCAATCACAAAGACAATTGCGTTGGATAAGTCAGTTAATTACTTTTCCTACTGTAAAGTCTTTAATGTATATACTGTCAAACTGTCATTTTGTATAATAGTTATTTATATAGATAAGAAGACTGTCGTACCATAATATGGTAAGGGTGAATGAAATTCAGAGCTACATAACATATCAAGAATTCAGACATCTATTATCAATAGTGCTAAGATTGCGTTCCTAAATGAATTGACGCAACCCAGACCGGGAAAAGGTGTTACCAATACTTGTGTAATCTATGGTCGCAGCCTACTCGACTCTTTTAGATTTTGTTCCCTCGACCCCAAGTTTAAATCTCTCTCAATATACTACATTTTTATTTTTATTTTGATAATGAGGAAAAAGGATTCTCATAGGTAGATACTAGATGTTAACAAGAAAATTGACAATTTTGGTTATAGCTCATTCAATTTGACACTAATCTGGATCATTTGAAGAAATTATGGTCTTTGTTTCATCTAATACTCCCTCAAAGTCTTCTGATACTCTTGGTGCTTCACTAACTATTCATTTGTTTTCCAATAAAGCTAATTACTACAATTTAGAGAAGAAAAAGAGCAACTTAATGGAAGAGAAGCATACCTGAAATTCTCGATTGAGCAAGATGGAAAACAAAGACTAGGGCAGAGCTGTGATGATTCGATCCAAGGAAGAATATAGCCGTCAAGAATATACTTTGATCTTCTAGGGTAGAGCTGCGATGAGTCAACCCTAGGAAGATGACAGTTGTCGAGAATATACTCTGATCTTTTACGTACGATAGGCAAAGCTGATAGGGTAGAGTTTGTGATAGCTGGTTTTGAGAGAAAAAATATAGCACTTTCAAAAAAATTTAGAAAATATTATTTAATTAGTTTAGCGCCTAATTAGTTTCAGTGAAATTCTTTAAATTTTTTATTAAAATTTTAATCTTAGATTTTGGCGCACTTTTTCCTGTTGAAGGTTCCAACTACAATTTGGGATCAGTTATTAATTTTCTTAGGACCAAATTCTGTACCTTCCTAATAAAATATAGAATTAAGGATCAACATAAAATCTCGTCCAAATACATATACTTTTAAAGACTGAATTATTAACTCGTCGCTAGATGTTGGTCTTAAATAAGGCTTTTTCTTGTAGTGTATATACATATGGTTGTACATAGTTTTGAGACTCAGGGTTTGCCTAACCCCTAGCCTACTCGGTACTAGACATTATTACCAAAAATATGCACATGGCTCATAATCATTATTGTGAAAACATAATTGAACTTGTATGGGCTAGCCAAATCATAATCAAATTTGACATGTGTGAAATATTCATGAAAAGGATGCCATAGAGTTGGACATGATACTTGAACTTGAATTTCATGAAAATCATACATACTTGAATAAAACATCATAACTTGAAATCATAAAATTCACAAGCTTAAGATTCATAAACTTTCATACATATTTGATAATACATCATAACTTGAAATCATAGGCTCATCATGCATAATTGGGAAAAACTCATCATAAAATTGAAATCATAAATTCATAAGGAATTTAAGGGCCAAATCTACACTAATAACCTTAACTCATCAACTGAAACATGAGAGAACTGAACCCATAGAGAGATCATGGCTAATTCCATTAAGCTGGGTCTAACCCTAGAATTTCACAATTTAGAACTTGAGAAATAGAAATCATGGATTTGAACTTAAAAAGGACATGAGGGTGGAAGGATTTCCCCCATTCATAACCCTACATATCTGGGCTTGAGGAATCTTTAACTTGATTGAAGACCCAAAGCTATCTTGACTTGAGAGAGGACCTTCAACTTATGGTGCTTTGAAAGAATGAGGACTTAGGCTAGGTTAAACCCCTTAATACACTCTTTAATAAACCCAAAACGACCTCATTTAGGGGGTTAGAAGCTTAGGAAGCTATGAAAACACGCCTGGGAAATCGTATTTAAAAACCTATCTTCCAGTCGTCACGACTCCTACCACGAATCATGGTACCACCCTACCACGACTCATGGTATGCACATGTCACATGGCAGCCTATTTTCCAGTTCACTAATCTTCAAATAGCCAGCAGTCACCATGGCTCATCACTGGGTACCACAAGTTGTCCTGTGACTCGTGGTCTGTGGAGAACTCTTGAATTTCCTCTGATTCTCCATCCTATGACTCCAAACCACGACCCATGACAAGGTCTCACGATTCGTGACTTGACTCGATAATCCAAGGTCCTCCTCTACAGACTCTAACTATGTGTCACGCCCCGCCTTGGGGGGTATGACTGGCACCTGGTGCCCTAGTAAGACCTAGACTGCTAACTGGTGAGCCTAAGCACATCTGGTGCCTGGCTAGCTCTAACTCAGATTTCTGGAATCAATGGGCTATATAACGGCTGTAAACACAGCCTCCGGCCGACTGGGCCTATATCCACCTATATAAAACTTCAGCTAACCAGAGATATACTTACAAAGGGGGAAACCTATGCAGGCCGACAAGGCCACCATGCTGTCTAGTTATCTGTAACTCAACAATAGAATACTGAATAACTACGTGACCGGAAAGGCCACCACTACTTTCATACTATGGCCCCACACGGCCAACATAATCGACAATGCTAAACAGCTAAACAAAACGCATGGCCTCACACGACCGGCACAACTAACGACATAGAGATGAATATATACAATCTGCAAGCCTCTATGAGTACTGATGAAATGGTCGGGATAGGGCCCCGGCCTACCCATGCTCTACAATAAAAGAAAATGAACTACACCTCTGAATATCAAGCTCCGGATGATAGGAGTTGATGACTCTATAAGCTGGCTGGAATCACGAGGGATCACCTCCTTGTCTATGAGTACCTGCAGGCAAGTAATGCAGTGCCCCAAACGGATGCCAGTACCACTGGTACCGAGTATGCAAAGCAACTGAACATAACTGAATACAAATAACATAACTAGCAATTCTGAACAGCAGGAGATAATTGAATCTGTAAGAACTGATATGAACTGAATCAGGCTTTCTGTGTTGTGATAGGGCAGGAGGTACCTGTAGATACGGCGGCCTGCTGTCTATTAACTAATATATAGCACATGAATACATATATATATAGCAAACAAGAGCCAATACCAACCCCCATAAGATGGATGGCGCCAAGCAAGAAAACAATCTATATACCCCTACCCGGGTCAAAACCAGCCAAAAATAAGTCACTCCACTCATCTGCTAACTATGAGCACCTCTGCCGGCCCCCTGGGTCTCCGGCTCGGGCCATAGCCTCCGATATAATTAACCGTGTCTGAGTCCAAAGAACTCCTATACTGTATCTATAAATGTAACTATATCTGAATTTGTTCCCTGGGCGCTTGCGCACAACAGGGCTATCAGTACTGTAATGCTGATCAGCCTGATATGGGGAAATCTTCATCCCATCTTCGTCCAAACTAGGGACGGCATGCCACTCCTTGGAGTGACGTAAACCCACCCGCTTAGTGGGCGACACAGTTACCAACCCAGGGGCGGCGAGGACGCTCAAAAGGGTGCCCTCACGACACAACCAAGTCTCAACAAACAATAAGCACATATATAGCAAGCATGTTTAAACTAAAAAATACTATCTGAATTCTGATTTCTTATTCTGATCTCTTTTTGTATTATACTGATTCTCATACTGCTTTATACTGAATATGTGATCTTTATCTAACTGCATGGCTAATCTGTAGCCAAGATACTATTTAACTGTATGTCTATACTGTAGTCAAGATATCGTCTGTCTGTATGGCTAATCTGTAGCCAAGATACTATCTGACTGTCTGATATTACTTTATTAACTCTTATTATGAATATCTGTCATATTAGTCTAGAAACATGCTTGCTAATCACATACTGGGCTATACTGAGTCTGGAATGCTAACTTGCCATTTTGGCGCATGCTTTACTAACTTTCGGACTGAGTACGATATAATAACGCAAACTAGATTTACTGAACTTGCACAATACTCAATATTCAACTCTGGGAATTCTACTACGGAGTTTACTATGCTATACAAGGCTAAAACTACAAACTTGCCGAAGAAACTGGCTTTACATACCTTAATGTTGATTTATCCGACTAACGGACGAAGCTCGGTCAGTACTCAGCTATTTCTCCCAACTGCATTTACATATATGTCAATTAGGACTAAATACACCAATATTCTGAAAGAAAACGTCACTTTCGATATATTTATAGCCTAAACTTTGGCTTATCGAAAGACGGTCAAAAACTTTCTATTTCTCAAAAGTCCAGAAGGGAGAAATACTCACTTTAAGGCTAGGAGCACATAGACACTAATCTGGAGCAATTCCACTTACCTTAGCCAGGTAGCACGATGATTTGTCGGCCGAATTTCGTGAAACTAAATCCGTAGGAATGCTCCTTGCTACTAAATACCTCGGTATCTGAAGTTAATTTGGATTTGGACTACGTTTGACGGCGTAATCGGGCGATAATTTATCAACAACCTTCGCACCCTCTGTTTTCTCACGAGTTCTAGAAATTATTTGATATCATAATGAAATGAACCGAAGTGGAGGCTTTATATACTTGGGCCTGGACAGGGCCAACATGTCACGGAGCCAACGTGGAGGCTCCACCTCCGTGACACGTTGCCATCGCAGAGGGGCTCTGCCCCGGCTCCTCCCGCGATGGTTCGACAGGTTTCTCGTCCGGTCTTTCCCCGGGCCTTTTTCTAGCATGTATGGCTTTCAAATACTCTTAACCAACACGTGAATAGGCCATCTATGTGTTGGAAATTTTACAGGGTGTAACACTATGACTTGCGAACCATGAGTAGTACCCACTCACCATGACTCGTGGTGTGGACTGGTGGTCTGAGGGACAAATTTCTAAGGCTTACCATGACTCTTCCTACGACCCGTCATATCACCCCACAACTCATACCACGAGTCATTCTATGGATTTTTGTAGATTTTTCTACTGGTTCTACTACAAGTCTAGGGCTTGATCTTAGATACTTTTGGGTTGTTAAATTCTCTCTCCCTTGGGAACATTTCATCCTCAAATGTAGATTAAGCGTATTGGAAGGGTAGGGAAAGAACTACAATCCCAAAACTGAACAACCATAGCTGAAAAGTTACGGAGTGACTAACTCCGGACTGAGATACATGACTAAACGAAATTCATGAAACATACATGCATACAATGACACGAAAAGAACTTAGAGACATGAACTTGACATGAAACTGAATAGGGTACTAAGGAGGAAATAGGTACCTCATGCTGAAACTGAGCCGAAAGGGAAAAGATGTGGGTATCTAGCCATCATATCTGCTTCAGCTTCCCATGTATCTCCCTCAACAAGTTGATTTCCTTGCAAAACTTTCATAAAAGTTGCCTCCTTGTTCCTCAACTTCCGAACCTGACAATCAAGGATTTCAACCGGAACCTCCTCATAGGTAAGGCTATCCTTCACACAAGTTCTCTCTATCAGAATAACTAAAGCTGGTTTTGCAATGCACTTTTTCAATAGAGATACATGAAAAATGGGATGTACCAAAGCTAATTCTGTTAGTAACTCTTACTAATATGCCACCTTGCCAACTCGCTCCATAATCCTATAAGGACCAATGTATCGGGGACTAAGCTTTCCTTTCTTACCAAATCTCATAACTCCCTTCATAGGACCTTCAAAAACACCCAATCATCAACCTCAAACTCAAGCTCTCTCCTCCTAACATCTGCATATGACTTCTATCAACTCTGAGCTGTTTTCAGCCTCTCTCGAATAAGCTTAACTTTCTCCATAGCCGCATGAATTGAATCTGGCCCTATCAATATAGCCTCACCTACCTCGAACTATCCAATAGGTGATCTACATCTCCGCCTATAAAGAGACTCAAATGGAGCCATCTGAATTTGGAGTGATAAATGTTGTTGTAGGTGAACTAAATGAGGGGTAAGTTATCATCTCAACTACATTTGAAATCAATCACATAAGCTCTCAACATATCTGCTAGAGTCTAAATGTTCCGCTCAACCTGAACATCTGTCTATGGGTGAAAAGTTATGCTAAGCTTCACCTGAGTACCAAGGCCTCTCTAAAACGACCTCCAAAATTGGGAGGTAAACTGAGTGACCTATCTGAGATGATGGATAAAGGAACTCAATGCAACTGAACCAACTCCGAAATGTAGAGCCTAGCATAATCCTCGGCTGAATCTGTAGTTTTGACCAGTAAGAAATATGTTGATTTGGTCAACTTGTCAACAATCACCAATCACCAATATAGAGTCATATTGTTGGCGCGTACGAGGCAACCCTATAATGAAGTCCATGTTGATCTCTTCCTACTTCCAAGTAGGAATGCTGATGTCGTGAAGCATGCCTCAAGGTCTCTAACGCTCGACCTTCACCTATTGGCAATTCAGACAATTAGCCACAAATTTCGCTATGTCCTTTTTCATGCCATTCCACAAATAGACTTTTCGTAGATCACGATATATCTTAGTGGAACCTGGATGGATAGAGTACTAAGAGCTATGAGCCTCGCTCAACATCAGCTCTCTTAAGTCATCCACAGTCGGAACACTCAGTCGGCCCTGATATCGGAGTACATCATCTCCCCTTGGGAGAAAACCTCTACTTTCTAATTCCAGACAACTTCCTTCAACTTCACTAAGATAGGATCCTCATTTTTCCTTGCTTTAACCTCTGTCACCAATGAAGATTTCGACCCATTTTGAATAATAACACCACCCCGGTCGAATCCGTAAGGCGAACTCCTAAACGAGCAAGCCTATGGACATGCTTTACCAACTCCTTTCTCCCATTCTCGACATGGGACACACTCTCCATGAAATCCTACAAAGAACATCCTCCACTACATTGGCCTTACCCAGATGGTAAAGGACACTCATGTCATGGTCCTTGAGAAGCTCTAGCCATTTCCTTTGTCAAAAATTCAGGTCCTTCGGAGTAGACGCATACTAAAGGCTCTTGTGGTCCGTGAACACATCCACATTCACCCTATATAAATAGTGCCTCTAAATTTTTAAGGCAAACACCACCGCTGCTAACTCTAGGTCATACGTCGAATAATTCTACTCATGAGTCTTAAGATGTATAGAGGCATACTCAATGACCTTACCATGTTGCATAAACACACAGCCAAGACCAATCCTAGAAGCATCACAATACACAATGAAGCCATTCGTGCCCTCAGTAGGGTTAATACTGGGGCTGAAATAGGTCCAGTATTTAACTCCTAAAAACTCTTCTCACAAGCATTAGACCACTGAAACTTAACCTTCTTCTAGGTCAACTTAGTCAACGGTGCTGCAATGGATGAAAATCCCTATGCAAACCTCCTTTAGTAGCTAGCTAAACCCAAAAAACTCCTAATATCCATAGGATTGATAGGTCTAGGCCAGTTCTTCACCGCTTCTATCTTTTGAGAGTCCATCTGCACACCCTCACTAGACACCACATGACCCAAGAATGCTATTGAGTTCAGCCAGAACTCACACTTGCTGAATTTAGCAAACAATTGATGATCCTTGAGAGACTGCAACACAATCCTCAAATGAGCAGCATGATCCTCCCCACTATGAGAGTATATGAGGATATCATCTATGAAGACAATAACGAACATATCCAAATACTACTTGAATACCCTGTTCATCAAATGCATAAAAGATGCAAGAGCATTCGTTAGTCCAAAAGACATAACTACAAAATCATACTGACCATATCGAGTCTTAAAAGCTATCTTTCTAACTCTGAGCTGATGATAGCCGGATCTGAGGTCTATGTTTGAAAAGCACCTAGCACCCTGAAGCTTGTCAAATAGGTAATCAATCCTGGGGAGGGGATACTTATTCTTGACTGTGACCTTTTTCAACTGTCAGTAATAAATACACATCCTAAGAGAGCCATCCTTCTTCCAAACAAGAGAACTGGAGCACCCCATGGGGACTTACTAGGCCTGATGAAACCCTTATCTAAGAGATCTTTCAACTCCTTTAGCTCGGCTGGAACCATTTTGTAAGAAGGAATGGATATGGGTTGCGTATCAGGGAGAAGATCAATACCAAACTCAATCTCTCTCTCGGGAGGGACTCCTGGTAGATCTTCTGGGAACACCTCTGGATACTCACATACAATAGGAATTTACTAAAGAGTCGGGGTCTCCAACGTAGAATATTTGACCCAAACTAGATAGTATACACAACCCTTGGAGATTATCTTTCTGGCTATAAAATAGGAAACAAAACGACCTACAGGCACAACAAAACTACCCTTCCACTCTAGGACTAGTTTACCCAAAAATTGAAACTCTACCACACGGGTTCTATACTTGACCAGGGCATAACAAGCATGTAACCGGTCCATACGAAAGATAACATCAAAATCGATCATTGATCTTGGGCATAATCGCGTGCCCAAGTGCTATTTTATAACTTAGTTTAGTCATGTTTGTCTATTTATGCATTTAATTTCTCATGTGATTTTATGTAAATTTGGATATATACTAACCAACATAATTAGTCCTTGTTTTTGTAGGTGAAAAATGCATTTGAGGGACTAAATAATGATGGGTGAAGTGGAGGAATGGAATAGGAAGCAAATTGCAAAAGTCGGCAAGGAACCATGCCTTGGCAAGGTTGCGTGCCACACTGTGCGTGTGCCGCGCCCAGCGCCGTGCCACGCCAATGCCAAGCATGAGAAGAAGGCAGCAAGCAGGCCACCTGCGCGCCAGCACCATGCCACGTCAGGCACAGCTGCGCGACAGGGGCTATGTCACAGGTGCAAACGCGTTGCACAAGCAGCGTGCAACGCTGCCATCGCGGCAAGAGGCTGCCGAAGCTCAATTTTTATGCAAATTCCAGTGTGTTGTCGCGATATCTCTGTGTCACGGAGGTAAATGAGTGTGACCACCTCCGTGCCACGGAGCCATTCCATGGAGGGCAAAAATTTTACATTCCCTATTTACTATAAATAGAACCCTTAGCTTCTAAAATAAAGTTGTTATGAAATATTTTCTGAAAACCGTAAAGAAGCGAAGGGAGAAGGGAAGAACTCATCTAGGGTTCACCAAATTGACCTTTTTTTGTATCTATTCTTGTAAGTACATTACCTTAACAATGTTTTTGAGTATTTTTACGAACATGAGTGGTTAAAACCCTTCCTCTAGGGTTGAGGTTACGCGATATGATTGTAATTGCATGAATTTGTTTTGGTTTGAGTTGTTACTTGTTGTTTTGTCTTACATTCTACATTATGGGTGTTTTTATGCTTGATCACCATGAAAACAAATATGTTAACCTTAGTTAAAAGCTTGAAAGAGCAACTTTAAGCAAGAACAAGAGAATGTAGGGAGCAAGTTCTTATCTTTAGATAAGATTCGCGGTTAGGATAGAATGTATACCTAATTTCCCTTGCTTGGTTGATAAAAACGGGGTGAGAGCAAGACACCGGCTTAGAATTGTCACATCACCACTCATAGAAGTAGTTGTGAAGATAAGTTGAGTTAAATTATTAAAAGTACAAAAGTCCATAATCAAGAGCATAAACCCCGTAAACCACATCCATGTAGTTGAATTGACCACGAACTAGGATGTCACATCCCCGCTCAACGATGTAGTTGTGAGGCTAGTTTTTCATGTTTAGAGCCTCGAGAGACCATGAACATTGCATTTTCAACTGTGTGAGACAATAATTGATAATTTCATACTTGAACCATTACAAAGTATAGCATTGCAAGATTATCCGGCCTTAGCTCTAGTTTCTTCTTATATTATTTCAGATTATTTCTGTGACCACCCCTAGATTTAAATAGAATTTATCGAAAACTTTTATAATCAACACTTGTGAGGGTTAATATCACACTTGAACTTGATAATTAGCTGAATTGGCCCAGTCTCTGTGGGTTCAACATCCAGATCTTAAAAAGGGCCATTGTATCACTTGTAAGACCACGTACGCTTGCGTGTGCACTTTGGCGCAGTCACAACAATCATATGTAACTCCACTAAGTCAGCTGAAGTGACTTTCTAAAGAATCGTGACAAGGCAGTTCTTGTATACCCGTCAAGCTATAACTGACTCACCGATAGGAGTAGAGACTGAGAAGGGTTCTGACAAGATTTCGAGACTGACACTGAAAATAATAGCAGCAACATAAGGAGACACAAAGGATAATGTGTCTGCTAGGTCTAATAATTCATAAATATCAAGATAGAAAACTCACAACATATCAGTGACCACATCGGGTGAGCACTCCTACTCCTGACAGGATGAAAGTGTATATAACCTATTCTGGCGCTGCCTGCCAGCTGCACTAGAAGAGGCACCCTACTGAGATGGGTGAGCTACTCGAGCTGATAGTGGCTAGGGCACGGCCTCTTTCCACACCCGAAGCAAACATCTGAGCCAACCAAGCACTCTCTTGCGTGGTTCTTACCATAGTTCCTACAAACTAGGAAAGTGCACTCTACTATCATGCTCCTCTGACCTCTAGAACCTGATGCTTTGCTCCTCTAATCACCTCATAGTCTAGATGGAGCCCTTATTGATGATGGAGCAGGGACTGATGACCTCTGGTGGGACTAAGGGTTATGTCCACCACTGGATCTCTGCTGAGAGTACCCATAGCTCCCTATCCAGGCCCTCTTGGCCTCTCTCTCCCTTTACTTCATCTGCTCTGCCTCTATCTGTTGGGCATATATTATCAGTTGGGAGATGTCTGTATCATTAATTAGTATGGCGGTCTTGCACTCCTTGACCAATGAATCTGCAACCCTATTTAGGAACTTAACCATACGAGCCCTTGGATTAGAAACCATCTCTGGAGCATACTTGGACAGCTGGGTAAATACTCTTTAACAGTTATGTTATTTTTCTTCAAGTTGATGAACTCTACTGCCTTTTCTTCCCTCAACTCTCAAGAGAAAAGTTGTCCAATAAAGTCGTAATAAACTCTTCCCAACAACCGGGGACTGCACCAACTCCTCTACTCTCCTTCTACTATAGAAACCACATATGAGCAACCCTCTTTAACTGATAGGAGGCCTAGTCTACACTTAGCCCTCCTGAAACACCCATAACCTGAATAATCTTCTGGACCTTCTCGATAAACTCCTGTGGGTCCTCGTCCACCTTTGACCTATGAAATTCCGATGGGTTCATCCTGCTGAAGTCTCGCACCCTAGCCATCGTCGTATTCCCATTTTGGTTTATATGAGCCACAGCTTGCTGGTTGACCTGGGTGGTCATGGCCTATGCCAACATCTGAAATGCAGCCCTGAACTCCACATGAGTAACCTGCTCTAGTAAGGGATCAGTTAGAGCTTGTGGGGCTGGCTAATGCCCTTCTCCATTGCCATTGCCATTGTCATTTCATCTTCCATTGACTCGGTGGGGAGGCATATTTATACAAATGCGTATAGAACGAGTTAGAGAAATACAGAGACGTACTTCATCGCATGACATAGATAATGAAAGAAGGAAAATTTCCTAAAATGTCTTGTAGCCTCTTCCACGTAAGTGTTGCATGCTTCACACCCATAGAAAAAGACTCTATTTAACGTGGCTTTCAGACACCCTAGGACACTTAAACCTAATGCTTTGATACTAAGTTTATCATGACTCAAGAATGGACCGCCCCAACCAAGACACGGGACCTAGAACCGCGAAGGCCTCCAAGCTAACCCATGGCACATACATATCATCAATAAGAGCATCACTAAAGCAGAAACAAAGCATGAATGCAACATAAGTAGAAGTATGCATATCATGAAAACATAAGTGTAGACATGAGTCAACAATGTTGAACTATCTATACATCGCTATTTGAAAAGCCTCTAAACATATGATGAGTTGATGGGACAACACCCCCAACTAGCTCACTAAGTCTGAAAGTAAAAGACATAAATAAAATAGTCATGAACCAAAACTACCATACTCAGATCATGAAGACTCACCATAACCGGGATGGTATTGGACTGAAGCAAGAGTGAGCTAACATCGGGACTGATACTAATCACCCAAACCTATATCATGAGATGATATAGCATAGAGTATGCGCTCAGTACTTAGAATGTACTGAGTATGTAGAGAAAGTAAAACATACTAGTAAAACGATAGTCTGAAAAGTGAGTATAAAAGACTATATAACATGAGAGTAAGGGGAAAATGCTAATAACCATATGCTTGAAGTAATCATAATCATGAGATATTTATCGTAAGTTGAAGCATAATGAACCAAGGTTTAAAAATAGAAATCATATAATGTACCTTACTTGAAATCACTCATAAACTTATCAATGGGTCATATAAGTCATAAAACATATTATCGTAAATTATGAACATGAATATATTAAAACATGAGTAACAATGGGAGGCTTCATCATAACCGACACTATTATGATAGAGCTTACATGATGCCCCAACTATCTCGCTAAGTGGACAGAGCCATCCCAAGCTTGCCAAGGCAAGGAACCATTACGACATGATATCACTTATGGATCCTCGTAGGGTTTGAACATAAATATATACCTACAGTGGCACGTAATTCTGAGACTCAAAATTTACCTGAACCCCTAGCCTACTCAGTGTGAGATACTACTTCTAAAAACATGCACATGGCTCATAATTATTATCTTGAAAACATACTTGAACTTGCATGAGCTAACTAAAACATGAAATCATAATCTTATTTGATATGTGTGAAATATTCATGAAAAGGATACCATAGAGTTGGCCATGATACTTGAACTTGAACATCGTGAAAATCATACATGCTTGAATGAAACTTCATAATGTGAAATCATAAAATTTATAAACATATGATTCATAAACTTTCGTACATGTTTGATAATCCATCATGACTAAAATCATAGGCTCATAAACTTGAAATTCAGAAATCATGCATGATTGGGAGAAACTCATCATAAACTTGAGATCATAACTCCATAAGGAATTTGAGCGTCAAATCTGCCCTAATAACCTTAACTTATCAATTGAAACATGAGAGAATTGAACCTATAGAGAGATCATGGAGAATTTCACTAAGTTGGGTCTAACCCTCGAATTTCACCATTTAGAACTTGAGAAGTAGAAATCATGGATTTGAACATAAAAAGGGCATGAGGATGGAAGGAATTCCCCCATTCATAACCCTACATACTTGGGCTTGAGGAATCTTTAACTTCATTGAAGACCCAGAGAGATTTGAGATGAAGGAGATGATGAAATCCTAGATTGACTTGAGAGAGAACTTTCAACTTATGGTTTTTTGAAAGATTGAGGACTTAGGATAGGTTAAACTCCTTAATACACTCTTTAAGAAACCCAAAATGACCTCACTTAGGAGTTAGAAGCTTAGGAAGTTATGAAAATACCCTTGGGAAATCGTATTCAAAAACCTGTCTGCTAGTCTTCACGACTCGTGCCATGAGTCATACCACCCTACCACGACTCATGGTATGCACCCGTCACATGCCAGCCCATTTTCCAGTTCTCTGATCTTCAAATAGTAGGCATTCACCACAACTCGTCACTGGGTACCACTAGTCATCCTGTGACTCGTGGTTTGTGGACAACACTTGTATTCCCTCTAATTCTCCATCCTATGACTCCAAAGCACGACCGGTGTCAAGGTCTCACAAGTCATGACTTGACTCGTTACTTCAGGGCCCTCCTTTGTAGACTCTGACTAAGACTCATGAACACAAGTCATACCCACTTACCATGACTCGTGGTGTGGACTCGTGTTCTGAGGGATAAATTTTTTAGGCTTACCATGACTCTTACTGTGACCTATCATATGACCCCACGACTCGTACCACGAGTCATTCTATGAAATTTTGCAAATTGTTCTTGTTACAGCCCGAACGAAGACCCGAATCGCAACATGGTACAAGGGACCCCGAGAGACCCCAAGTCAACCCATGGCATAAGCATACATCTAACTCAATCAACAACCAGAAGAATCAACATAATAAACTTTGCGGAGTCTAACTCAACCATAAAATCAGAATACATCATCCAAAGTCGGATACATACATAAGTTTGAAAAGCCTCTAAACATGATGAGTTGATGGGACAAGACCCCCAACTAACTTAACAATACTGAAATCAAACTACATAAGAAAACTTAAAGTGTAGCCCTCGAAGGATGAGGACTCACTAAAAAGCAAACCCTAACTCCAGTAAGCTGACTAAGAGTGGGGATGAACCTGAGAGTCGGGTCCTGTATCATGAAACGATACAACATAGAAAGTATGCGGTCAGTACGTGGAAAGTACCGAGTATGTAAGGTAAATAAAACCGCTTAAGTAAATCATTTAAAACATTTCATAGCATAACATAAGCTTTAAGAATCTGAAGGGAGGGCTTGCATGCATTCTTTCTGAAATCATGATCTTTTCATAACATGACCATACATAGCTTTATAACATCAAACTGACTCGTATGACTCAAAGCTGAAATATGACATTTATAGAAAGTTGAACATTGAGTCAAACCTTGCTTTTAGAACATGCATGTATATATAATAATCATGAATAACGAATGTGCATAACTGTATCATGAGGAACACTGGGATACTCGTCACTTAAACGACATACCATGATAGAGCTTACGTGGTTCCAACTATCACACTCAAGTAGGTAGAGCCGCCCAAACCTTTGTCAAGGCTAATTAGGACGATACCATGATACCGATATCAAGCTCATGGGCCATTAGGGCCGGGGATAGCTCATAAGGGAGGTCCCAATAATATACATATAATAGTGTAAACCTACGTTAGATCGTAGTTCTGGGCATAGGGTAATTGATCCTTAGCCTGCTCGGTGCAAGACTCTTCTCCTAAAGACATGCATATGCTCTCATTGTTTTATAATGAAGCTCAACATTGTCTATTGACAAAGCTCAATAATGAAATACATCTCAAATATGAAATCATGCGTATGAAAATTTTTAGTTCAAAACATACCACAAGCTCAAAGATAATAGGGAGTCCTTGCTCCAAAACCATGTGGTAAGCTTACTTTAGAGACATTACATCATACATACTAGACATAAGGGCCTTGCCCAACACTTTATCATGCTTCGAACTACTCAAATCTTTTTGAAAACAATATCATAATCATGAGTAGATTTGCAACATGCTTTTCCTCATCATCATCATACATTCATCACCATTCTCTTCTTTTAGGAACTTCTTGTCAATGGGCCTTCAATTTCATAAAAACTAAAAAACATAATTTTTGATTGAAAACAATTTAAATCTTCCCATGCTTCATAATTCAATCATGGAAACACAATTTAAACTTTCATAATTCATACCCATGTATAGAAATTGAAGATTCATGCATTTGGGTAGAAAACCCATAAATTGATCATAGGAAATTCTCATACTTAGATAGAAATTGGGCATGGTTGTGGAAGGAAACACCCACTCATTACCCTACATACCTGGAAGGGATTGATTCCACCACTTCTCTGATTGCCCAAGATAAAATTTGGATGGAAACCTCGGAACTAGCTCTAGATCACCTCCTCAACCTCTCAAGTTTGCATGCATGGAATGAAATAACTTAGAATTGGTTCTCCCCTCCTAAAACCCACTAAAACGAGTCTTAAATGATGTTGTATAGCGCCTTAGGATGTGGGAACGACTAAAATACCCTTATTGAGTATGCAGAAATTTCTTCACTGGATTAACCAACGGACGCTCCAACGGGTTGTTGGACGATACCATGTCCCGTGATGACGATCCGTGCTATACGCTTTCCAGGATTGGTCTCGGCTAAAACCACGACTAGAAATGATGGGTCGTCATTACTTACAACGGGTCATCCAATCGAACTAACTCGAGAACTAACGAAATGACTATCTCTGACTCAACCCACATAGCTGATCTAATTTCATGATTCACATACATATCCATATACATAAAAGAAACTTAAACACATGAACTGAACATGAAAACTAAATAGAATCGGAGTGCAAAAACTGATACCTCAAGCTGGAGGTGAGCCAGTAGAGAACAAATGTGGGCATCTAGCCATCATATCTGTTTCGGCCTCCCACGTAGCTCCTTCAACATGTTGATTCCTCCATAATACTTTAACTGAAGTTACTTCCTTGTTCCTTAGCCTTCGGACCTGTAGATTCAATATTTCCAAGGAACCTCCTCATAGTTAAGGCTGTCTCTCACACCAACACTGTCCACCAGAACAACTGGAGCTGGATCACTCAAACACTTCTTCAACAGCGATACATCAAACACAGGATGCACAGAAGATAACTCTGAGGGAAACTCCAACTCATACACCACCTTACCAAATCTCCTCACAATCCGATAGGGACCAACATAACGGGGACTAAGTTTTCCTTTCTTCCCAAACTGCATTACTCCCTTCATGTAAGATACCTTCAGAAATATCCAATCGTCCACCTCGAACTCCAACTCTCTCCTCCTCACATCAGCATATGACTTTTGATGACTCTAAGGGTTTTCAGCCTGTCCCTTATCAACTAAACCTTTACCATAGTCTCATGAACTGAATTTGGCCCTATCATAGCTGCCTCACCAACCTTAAACCATCCTATGGGCGATCTACATCTCCACCCATAGAGAGCCTCGAACGGTGCCATTTGAATACAGGAGTGATAGTTGTTATTGTAAGAAAACTCGATCAGGAGCAAGTGATCATCCCAACTACCCTTAAAGTACATCACCCAAGCTCTCAACATGTCTTCGAGAGTTTGAATTGTCCGCTCTGCTAGACCATCCATTTGCGGATGAAACGTTGTGCTGAGCTTAACCTGAGTCTCAAGCCCTTTTTGAAAAGACCGCCAAAACTGAGAAGTAAATTAAGTACCTCGATCTGACATGATAGACAAAGGCACTCCATGCAATCAAACCAACTCTCCGGTATACAGTTTGGCATAATCCTCCACTGAATCCGTAGTTTTGATCGGTAGGAAATGAGCAGCCTTGGTCAACCTATCCACTAAAACCCAAATGGACTCATACTGTCTATGAATACGAGGTAGGCCTGTAATGAAATCCATATTTATCTCTTCCCACTTCCAAGCGGGAACGCAAATATCCTGAAGTATGCCTCTCGGCCTTTGATGCTCGACCTTTACTTGTTGACATTTTTGGAACTTGGCTACGAATTCTGCAATATCCTTCTTTATGCCATTCCACTAATATACTTCCCGCAAATCATGATATATCTTGGTGGGACCTGGATGAATAGAGTACCTAGTTCCATGAGCCTCATGCATCATCCGACTCCTCAAATCATTGACATCCGAAACACATAAGTGGTCCTAGTACCAAAGCACACCATCTCTCCCTTGGGAGAAGACTTCCACCTTCTAACTTCGAACGACTTGTATCAGCTTTATCAAATTCGGATCCTTTCTTGTCTAGCTTTCACATCAGTCACCAAGGACGATTCTGACCTATTCTGGACAACAACACCGTCATTGGTCGAGTTGTCACCACCCGAATGGAAGCCCGCATCATAGACACGGAACAAGGGACCTTGAGAGACCCCAAGTCAACCCATGGCATAAGCATACATCTAACCCATTCGATAAACTGAAGAAATCATCAACATAACTCAGCGGAAGTCTAATTCAACATAACATCATAAATACATCTAAAGCTAGCACATGCATAAGTTTGAAAAGCCTCTAGCCTGGATGAGTTGATTGGACAAGACCCCAACTAACTCAATAATGCTGAATCTAGAAATACACAAAGGAAAATGATAGTCTAGTCCTCGAAGGATGAGGACTCACCAATCCGAGTAGATACTAACTCCGGAAAGTTGTCTAACAGCGGGGCTGGAGCTATGAGCCGGGTACTGTATCATGAATTAATACAACATAGAAAGTATGCGATCAGTACGTGGAATTTGCCGAGTAAGCAAGGCAAGTAAAACCGCTTAAGTAAAATAAATCATTTAAAACGTTTCATAACATATCATAAGCTTTCAAATCTGAGAAGAATGGCTACTTGCATACATTCTGAAATCGAAATCTTATCATGACGTGACAGTGCATAGCTTTATAACATCATGACTGACTCGAATGACTCAAAGCTGAAATATAACATTAATGATAAAATCTGAACAATGAGTCAAACCTTTCTTTTAGAACATGCCTGCTTAAAAAAATAATCATGAGTAATGAATATGCAAATCTGAATCATATAGATAATGGGAGACTCATCACTTAACCAACATACCACGATAGAGCTTACGTGGTCCCGACTATCATAATTAAGTGGACAAAGCCATCTAAAACCTTGTCAGGGCTAAGGACGCTACCATGATATCGATATCAAGCTCATGGGCCATTAAGGCCAGGGATAGCTCACAAGGTAGGTCCCAATAATACAATAGTATCATCCTATGTTGGCGCGTAGTTCTGGGGCATAAGGTGATCGACCCTTAGCCCGCTCAGTGCTGGACTCTTCTCCCAAAAACATGCAATGCTATACATCGTATATAACAAAGCTCAACATTGTCTATTGACGAAGCTCAAGATGACATCATGCATCACTCAACATCATATGAAACGAAGCTCAACATTGTACTTTGACAAAGCTCAATAATGAAATCATGCATAGACTCGACATCATATGAAAATGAAGCTCAACATTGTCCTTTGATAAAGCTCAATAATGGCATACATCTTAATCATGAACTTATGCATATGAGAAGCTTTAATTTGAAGCATACCACAAGCTAATAATATGAAACTTGGGAGACTTCGCTCCAAACAATGTGGTAAGCTTATTTCGGGAAAAAAATCATCATTTTTAAATAAACATGTGAGCATTTCCCAAAGATTTACCATACTTGGATCGACTCAATTCATTTTGAAAACAATATCATAATCATGAGTAGTTTTAGAAACATGTTTTTCATTATTAAATCTCATCATAATCACAACTTCATCATCATTCTCTTCTTTCATGAACTTCTCATCCATTGGCATTTAAAATTTCATAATTTAGAAAACACAATTTTGATTGAAAACAAATTAAAATCAGCCCAAGCTTCACAATTCATCCATATAAACATAATCTAATCATACCCATGTATAGAGATTGAAGAATTATGCAATTGGATAAACCCCATACTTGATCATAGGTAATTTTCATGATTTTATAGAAATGTGGGCATATATGTGGAAGGAGACACCCATTCATAACCCTACATACCAGGGAGGGATGATTTAACTGCTTCTCTAATTGCCCAAGGTGAGATTCCAATGAAAACCTTAAAAACTTGCTCTAAATCCTCTCTTCAAACTCACAAGTTTGTATGCATGGAATGAACTAGCTTAGGATAGGTTTTCCCCTCTTAAAACCCTATAAAACGGGCCTTAAATGACGTAGTATAGGCACCTAAACTTAGGAATAACAGAAATACCCTTACTGATTACGCTGAAATTTTGCTCACTAGGCCAAACAATGGACGACCCAACGGGTCGTTGGAGGATACCACGACCTGTGGTATCTGTCCATGCTATGCACTGCTCAATCCCCCTTTCGGAATCAGACCAGGGATAGATAGGACGACTCGTCCTTAAGTCTAATGGGTCATTCATTCGGTCGTTGATTGCCCTCCTGAACCTTCTGAATTTCCCCACGACGAGTCTCACTATGAGTCGTTATGGGTTCCAATAGATCGTGGTATTTGTCCATCAAGTCCGTTGGAGATCTAGGTTTCCTTACCATGACTCACCACAATGGACCATTGCAAGCCACGACGAGTCATTGGATGACCTTTTACACTCCCCAACTGTTAAGTCCATCTCTTACCACGACCACTAACGACGACTCGTTGTTTCTTACAATGAGTCGTTACATCAACCGTTACTTCCACTGTAACCCAAACACCTGAACCCACGACCGCCAACAACGGTTCGTGGTTTGAAACCACGAGTCGTTACTCCACTCATCTGTGCTATTTTTCTCCAGTTTTTGCAGATTTCAAATTTAAACTCCCGGGCCTATTCTCAAGAACTTTTGGGGTATTACACGAGTCATCCAACCTAACTCCCAACCTTGCAAGTCGATGGACGTCTTTCACCAACTCCTTCTTTCCCTCATCCACATGGGACACACTCTCCATAGAGAGCCTACTAAGTGCGTCTGCTACCACATTAGCCTTATCCGGATGGTCAAGGACACTCATATCGTAGTCTTTGAGTTGCTCCAACCACCTCCTTTGTGGAAGATTAAGATCCTTCTGCATGAACACATATTGTAAACTCTTGTGATCCATAAATACATACACGTGGACCCCATACAAATAATGTCGCCATATCTTCAAGGCGAATATCACTGCGGCCAATTCAAGATCATGGGTCGGCTAATTCTTTTCATTGACTTTTAATTGTCTTGAGGCATATGCTATTACTTTCCTGTGCTGCATCAACACAAAACCAAGTCTGATTCATGAAGCATCACAATACACCACAAAACCATCGGTCCCCTCAGGTAGGGTCAACACCGGTGATGAATTGAGTCGAGTCTTCAACTCTTGAAAGCTCTTCTCGCAAGCCTCCGACCATTGGAACTTTACCTTCTTCTAAGTCAATTTGGTCAAGGGTGCTGCAATGGATGAGAAACCCTCAACAAACCTCCAATAGTACCCACCTAAACCCAAGAAACTCTGAATATCTGAAGGATTTCACTGGTCTAGGCCAGTTTTTCACTGCCTCGATTTTTTGAGAATCTACCTTTATTCCATCACTCAATACCACATGGCCCAAAAATGCTATGGAGTCCAACCAAAAATCTCACTTGCTAAACTTGGCATACAATTGGCGATCCTTGAGAGTCTGAAGCACTACTCTCAAATGAGCGGCATGCTCCTCCTCGCTCCAAGAGTATATAAGGATGTCATCAATGAACAAGATCACAAACAGGTATTGCTTGAACACCCTGTTCATCAAGTCCATGAAAGCTGCAAAAGCATTCGTTAGATCAAAAGGCATAACTGCAAACTCATAATGGCCATACCGCGTCCTAAAGGCTGTCTTTAGGATATCACTCTCCCCAACTCTGAGCTGATGATACCCGGACCTGAGATCTATCTTTGAGAAAAACTTGGCACCCTGAAGCTGGTCAAACAAATCATTGATCCTGGGTAAAGGATGCCTATTCTTGATAGTGACTTTGTTTAGTTGTCAATAGTCAATACACATACGAAGAGAACCATCCTTCTTTCTAACAAAGAGAACTAGTGCACCCCATAGAGACTTGCTCGGTCTAATGAAACCCTTATCTAACAAGTCCTTCAACTACTCTTTCAACTCCTTTAGCTCAGTTGGAGCCATCTGTTAGGGTGGAATAGATATAGGCTGGGTGTCGGGAAGAAGATCTATATGAAAATCAATTTCATGATCTGGAGGAATTCCCGGTAAATCATCAGGAAAGACCTCTGGATACTCATGCACTACTGGTACGGACTGGATGGTTGATGTCTCGGACTCAATGTCCTTAACCCTAACTATATGGTACATACACCCCTCAGAAATCATCCTCCTGTCTTTTAGGTAAGAGATGAAACGACCTACAGGCACAGCTGAACTACCTCTTCATTAAAAGACTGGCTTACCCGGAAACCTAAACTCTACTGCCCGGGTTCTATAATTAACTGAAGCATAGCATGCAAATAGTCAATCCATACTGAGAATAACATTGAAATCGGTCATGGCTATCAAATCTGCTGAGGTAATCTTCTAAAGGACTGAGACTGGGCAACCTCTATACATCCATCTAGCTATAACTGAGTCACCTACTAGAGTAGAAACTGAGAAGGGCTCTGAAAAGACTTCGGGACTAACTTCGAAGCTACTGGCCACATAAGGTGTCACAAAAGACAAGGTAGCCCCCGGATGTAGCAAAGAAAAACGTCCATATAAAAAACTCGCAACATACCAATGACCACATCTAGAGAGACCTCCTACTCCTGGCGGGATGCTAAAGTATAGAATTTGTTCTGGCGCTGACTGCCACTTGTGCTAGTAGATGCCCCCTGATTTGTAGTGCGTGAGGGAGGGGTTGCCGAACTAGAATCTGGGACACGGCCCCCAACCTAATCCTATCTCACTGCTAGTCAATCTCTAAGCATGTATCCAGGCTGACCACACCTAAAACAAGCACCTGACCTGCCAAACATTGGCCTGTGTGCCTCGACCACACCTGCGACAAGCTGGGATGCTAGAATCTGCGGATCTACTTCTATGACCCCTCGAGCCTGATGCCCGTCCTCTCTGATCATGTATGGGCATGGATGGCACACTCAATGCCAAAGATGCTGGGCTGATGATCTTTGGTCGGTGTGTTGTCGATGCCCACCACCGGACCTCTGTTGAGAGAATCTGTGGTCCTCGGTCCTAGTCCTCTTGGCCTCCCTCTCTCTCGAATGCACCACCTCCATTTGCTGGGCGTACAACACTATCCATGGGAAATCTATGTCCTGATGGAGCATAGCGGTCCTACAATCCTTGTCCAAATATCCCGCTACTCCATGGATGAATCTACTCACCCGCATCCTCTAATTGGCTACCAACTCTGGGGCATATTTTGATAGGCGAATGAACTCAAGGGAATACTCTTGTATTGTCATCCTCCCTTGCTTCAAATTCACAAACTCAACTGTCTTCAAATCCCTCATTTCTCGAGTGAAGAACCGCTCTAGGAATGCAACATGAAACTCTTCCCAAGTGATCGGACCTGCTCCAGCAACCCTGTTATACTTCTATTAACGAGACCAGATATGTGTGACCCCCTTCAACTGATAGGAGGCCAACTCTGCGCACTCAACACTATTCACCCCCATGACTTGGGTGATCTTGACCATCTCATCTATGAACTCATGCGGGTCCTCATCTACCTTGGATCCAATGAACTCCGGCTGGTTCATCCTCATGAATTCTCTAACTCGAGCCATCATTGCGTTGCCAATTTTCAGAACTTGCGCAACGGCCTGCTGATTGACCTGAGTGGTTAAGGCCTGTGCAAGCATCTGAATAGCAGCCCAAAACTCAGCATGAGCAGTTGGCTCCGGTGCCTGGGGCTCTTGACTGGTGGGGCTTGCTGATGCCCATGACCATTGCCATCCTCGTGGCCTTCACCATCTCAATTCCTCCTTCCATTCACTCTTCGAGGAGCCATGATTCTGCAATCGAATAGAATGAATTAGAAGGATAGAAGTACTTTTCATCACACTACATAGATCATGAAACAAGGGAACATTTCCTAAATGTCTCGTAGCCTCTTCATCATAATTGTGGCACGCTTCACACCCATGAAAAAGACTCTACTTAACGCGGCTTTCAGACACCCTAGGACACTTCAAAACCTAAGGATCTGATATCAAGTTTGTCATGACCCGAATGGAGACCCGAATCGTGACACAGGACAAGGGACACCAAGAGACCCCAGGTAGACCCGTGGCATAAGCATACATCTAGCTCAATCAACAACCAAAAGAATCAACATAATAAACTTAGCGGAAGTCTAATTCAACTTAGCGTACTGCTCACATGGTGCTCTAGTCGAGATTCTTTTAGCCAACATTGTTCAAGGATGATGCGATATATGTTAAAGCCTGTGATCAACACTAGAGGATGGGTACAATTAGCAAAACCATGAGATGCCATTGAACAACATCTTGTAGGTAGAGGTATTCAACGTGTGGGAAATAGATTTCATGGGGCCATTTCCACCATCATTCGGTAACAGGTATATCCTAGTAGAAGTGGATTATGTATCCAAGTAGGTGGAGTCCACATCTTTCCCAAACAATGATGCCAAGGTAGTGGCCAAATTTGTGAAGAAGAAGATCTTTTCTAGGTTTGGAACCTCACGAGAAATTATTAGTGAAGGAAGTTCACACTTTGTAAATAATTGGTTCTGAAACCTTTTTGCTAAGTATGGGGTGAGGTATAAGGTTGCCACAGCATACAACCATTAGACCAGTGGGCAGGTAAAAGTTTCAAATAGGGAAGTCAACCAGATTCTACAAAAAAACAGTGAATGCTCAATATAAGGACTGGTCAAGAAAATTAGATCATCCTTTGTGGGCATATAAGACTACCAATAAAATACCAATTGGGACTTGTAACACCCCAAATGTTCCCAAGGCTAAACCTTAGACTAAGAATGAAAACCAGAAATGTTTTTGCCTAAAACGACTCAACCAATGAGTTATTGACAAGACCAACCACCCATCAAAAGAGTCGTTGTTGGCTTCTAAAAATTTTTCCTCAAGTACCAATGGAACATAGAACGACTCGTTCTGTGAAGTAACAAATCTTCATGTCTCCTGTTGTGACAAAGTTCAGAATCTTGTCAAAATCTTCCCCTAAACCAAAAAGCCTACTGACGAGTCATTGGAAGAAGTAACGACTCATCGTATCAAGCCGTTAGATGAAATCTATAAAGTGTTAATATTCCTCCAGTGACAACGGTGGAATCAACGACCCATTATTTCAGCTAACAGGTTGTTCTATTCGTCCATTTGGAGAAATATAGAAATTGTAAAAAATTTATCCAGTGACAATGACTGGGTTCGATGACCCATTGGATCCTCTAACAAGTCTTCCTTTCCAACTATTCATTAAAGTCCAGTAAGTGGAATTCCAGACCCAGGACCAACGACTGGTCCCAACAAGTCGTGGTCACAACCAACTACTCATTGTTTGACCCGTTGGATCCTGATGGGCAGTTTTTCAAACGTTTTTCTAGGGGAATTATGTAAATTTATGCTATTTTAGTTCCTAAACTATGTTGTTTTAGGTTATTTAGGGATTAAAGGGAGTTAGTAGACCTAAACTATGTTGTTTTAGGTTATTTAGGGATTAAAGGGAGTTAGTCGACATTTCCCATCATTCTTCCCTCAAACTCTCAGAATTTCCTTCATAAAGACTCAGACAGGCAGTTCAAGGCAAGAGCAAGGCTTTCAGTCTTCTCCTCAGGTTGTCAAGTGTTTTCTCTAGGAAATATCCTACAGTTATGTGGGACTTTAACAATGATTCCCTTTCACCCTTGTGTCCCAAATTATTTATAGAAAAAAAAAAAGCTTAATAATTTCTAGCCCCGTAGGAGATTAAAAGCTAGGGTTTTTCAATCAGCTTATGAATTCCTTAATCATAATAATTCTTCAAGTTATCCATGACTATTACTAGTTGAAATTCATGTCTTGGTTTCATTTATAGAGTATGCTTTCCTATCCCTGGTCATTAGCATGATTTTTGAGTAAAACTTGCATGATTTACATTCCGGTTAGAAATATTGTATTATCATGATATTTTCACTTGAGCATGAATTTTAGCACAAATGCTTTGATTGAAAGTCAATGTTTTAGGTATGCTCAATATGTTCATTGTTCTTTAGACTGTCATGACACTTTCAGATAAAGCAGCTCTGACAAGTCATAGAACACCAGATTCTCTTAGGTCCTTTAGACTCTCAGAACACTTCCAGATAATTAGTTCTGATTTAGTCTTAGGATATTAATTTCGAGCTATTAGAAAAGTTGGATATAATTAAGTTTTCAGTTGGGAGTAGTACTTAGCACCGAGCTGGTCGGGCTTTCAGCACACCCAGGTTCTTAGAACTACGTGCACCATAGATGAGTAGCCTGAATGGGCCCCCAATTATGATCACACAGTTCAGACACTATACCCTGGCAAGGTATAGTGGGCTCTCTTCAATGGAGTGTATACATTGAACTCCACATCTAGTTCACATGTTTATATGTCGGTTATAGGTTCTCCCACAGTACTGTACAGTCAGAGTCCTCAGTACAGTCCATTTTATCAGATTTTAGGATTTGCTTATGACCCTAACTCAGTTTATCGGTTCTTATAGTATTCTCATATATGTTAGACTATTTGCTTTATTTCCGATTTCAGATAGGGTCTTTACATGTCATTCAACTTAGTTTATGAGTTACTAGTATATGTATGTTCTATTTGTATCTCACAAATTCAGTACATTCCAAGCACTGATTGCATACTCTCCATGTGCTATATTCTTTTATGATATAGGCTCAGGTACTCAGCATTGCAGCTAGCTTCACTGGCGATACCCAACAGTGATAGTGGTGGGCCCTCATCTTTCAAGGATCGTAGTTTTATTTTAGTTATTATTATTTCCATTTTTCAGGCTTTAAAGTTAGCTGGAGTCTTGTCCCAGCAACTCATCAATTAGTAGAGATCTCATACAGCAAAGTATCAGTGTTGTTAAGACTTCAGTATTTCTCATATATTATCTCTTTATGTAAAAGAATGCTTTTACACTTCAGTTATGCTTTTGCTCAGTATTCTTCTTAAGTGCTAGTCAGGTCAGATTATGTTATACCGTGAGTTAGCTTTGGGTCACTTGTGATTCTAAGTACCATGTCGCGTCTAGGGTGTAGACTCGGATCGTGACAAACTTGGTACGAGAGCCAAGTTTAGAGCATTGATGAGTTGGTAATTTACCAACTCATTAGGCTCTTAAGCATGGGCTTTAGCTTAGTTTTCAAGTATTTAGATGGATTTTATGCCCTCTTTGCCTTTTGTGTGCAGATATCTAATTTGTAGAAAAGAGCAAGAAGGGAATCAGGTGAAAATCGACACTTCACCAGAGAAGACCGATGAAACGCTGGCCAAATGCAAAAGATCACTTCCTTGGGGAATTAAAGAAACCATCCGTCATGGACATCAACCGGAGAATTTAATTTTTCTACTCTTATTATTGAAATTAATGAGTTTATTGTTAAATATGCTTTTTAATTTCTTAACCATGAGTAGCTAAATCATTAACTAGAGGTGTGTGGTGGTGATTGCTTAATTAGATTGGGTATTGCTATATTCATCTCAATATTATTTAATTAGTGTAAATCTGTTAAGTTCTTTCCAAATTATAACTGAAGATCCATAGTTGCAGATGTGGGTCTACTTTTCTTACTTGATTTTTACTTGAAATAGATAAGTTGAGTATTGGGAGAGAATTTAATAGTGGAAATGGATGTGATGTTGTGGAACTGGGTTAGACATAGTCAAACCCACTTTCTCACTCCTAATTAATAGCTAATAGCTAGAAATTAGTGCATCTATTAATCCAAACTTGACTGGATTGAAATTAATTGTGTCTAGTGGTTCGAAAGAATTCTAGAAAGAGGCATTTATGATGTTGAAAAACATGGAATGCCCACATGCCCAAAGTTCCATACACAATTTGAACTAATGAGATGATCTAGCATAGCCTTGTTTAATTAGTACATCATCTACACAACGTCTCTAGTCCTTCTCATTATTGTCGACAACTTTGGTTATTTTGCTATTCTAATTAGCCAAGTTAAAATCTTTACCAGATTGTTAACATCAAGTCTCACCCAAAATGTTTATTGCTTTGTTATTTTTGAGTGGTGCAAACTAACTTCAATTTTTCAAATAACACTTGTTCATATTATTTGTTAGTCTCTGTGGTATTCGACCCCGACCTCCATCGGGATATTTATTTTGATACAATGACCGTTTATGCTCTTTTGTAATGAAGAGTGTATTTTGGACATTATCAAGCATCTTAGGATGTCTAAAATCCACGTCAAGTAGAGTCCTTTTCATGGGTGTGAAGCGCGTCACACTTATAAGGAGGAGTCTATGAGAAATTTTTAGGAACATTCTCTTATCATGCGTAGAGTATGAATCTCTAAAATTTCCTTCTAACTCGTGCTCTACCATTTTCAGTTGACGGTGCCTCCCAAAAGAGAAAACGGAAGGAGGGGTGGTAATGCCAACCAGCAAGCCCTACCAGCTCCAACAGCCCCTCAGGATGATCATGTGACACCTGCAGAATTCAGGGTTGCTATTCAGATGTTAGCCCAAGGGTGACCAACCAGGTCAACCAGTAGGTCGTCGCACCAACAAATGCAAGTGGACCCACAACTTATGCAAGAGTTCGGGACTTTACTCAAATGAATCCTCTGTAATTTCATGGGTCTAAGTTAGATGAGGACCCGCAGGACTTCATTAATGAGGTTCAAAAGATCACCCAAATTATGGGTGTTACCTCCATCGAGAGTGCAGAGTTGGCCGCCTATCAGCTGAAGGGAGTGGCCTAGATATGGTATAGATAGTGGAAGGGGAGACGGGTTGATACAAGCTTAGTAAAGTGGGACGAGTTCGTGATTATGTTCCTAAATAGGTCTTTCCCCAGGAGTTAAGGGAAGCTAAAGCCACTGAGTTTGTGAATTTAAAGTAGAATGACATGACGGTGTAGGAATATGCCTTGAAAATTCACTCAACTATCAAAGTATGATCCAAAAATGGTTGCTGAGCCGAGGGCTCGCATGCTCAAATTCGTGAATGGAGTCTTAGACTTGGTGATTAAGGAGTGCAAGAATGCCATACTCATCAATGAGATGGACATCTTAAGGCTTATCATCTATGCACAATAGATAGAGGCAGAGAAACTAAAGGAGATAGAGAGGGAGAGTAAGCGGGCAAGGTCAATTCAAGTATTTGCAGTAGAGATCGGGCGGTGATAGTCGCCCACAGCAGCAACAGTGACATCACTCTCTTTAGCTAGTGCTCCTTCTTTCAGGCCCTGAAGCATCAAGCTCCCTGTCTCAGAGCCATGTCTCCAATCGCTGCACTTTTCCAGTATGTCCTAATTGTGGTAAGAACCATTAGGGTGAGTGCCGCCTAAGAAAGGACGGTTATTTTGGTCATGGCCAGCTAGGTCACAGGTTGAGGGATTTCCCATCAGTAGGATGGGTGAAGGCCCAGTCCACTACATCAACAGTTCATCAGGTCACTTAACTCAGTGGGGTACTACCTCGGTACAGGTGGCGGTCAGCGGCAGAACTACTTCTATGCCCTATCCTCCTACCAGGACCAGGAGAACTCACCTGACATAGTCACTGGTATGTTACATCTCTTTTAGATAGATGTGTAAGCTTTTCTAGATCTAGGATCCACACTTTCTTTTATGACTCCTTACGTTGCTATCCAATTTGATGTTAGTTCAAAACTTCTCTCAGAGTCATTTTCAATCTCTACTCCAGTTGGGGAGTCAGTTAGATCCAGTCGGGTATAAGAAATTATCCGATCACTCTGTTACATAAAGTCACCTTAGTTGATCTAGTAGAGTTAGATATGGTCGATTGTGACCTCATTCTTGGCATGGATTGGTTACATTCTTTTTATGCCTCAGTTGATTGCAGAACCAGAGTGGTTAGATTCCAGTTTCCTAATGAATCAGTCCTAGAATGGAAGCGTAGTACTTTAGCGCCTAAGGGTCAGTTTATCTCATACCTTAAGGCTAGGAAAATGATCTCAAAGGGGTACATTTACCACTTGGTTAGATTCAAGGATTCTAGTTCCGAAAACCCAACTCTTCAGTCAGTTCTAATCGTTAGTGAGTTTCAAACGTGTTTCTCCTAGATCTTTCGGAGTCCCTTCCGAGCGGGAAATAGACTTCAGCATAGAACTTCTCCCAGATATCCAGTTTATCTCAATTCCTCCTTATAGAATGGCTCCAGCAAACCTTAAAGAGTTAAAGGAACAGTTGAAAGACCTTTTAGATAAGGGCTTCAGCAGACCCAACATCTCTCCATGGGGTGCCCCAATCCTATTCATGCAGAGGAAATAGGTACACTCAGAATGTGCATCGACTACCATCAGTTGAACAAGGTTACAGTCAAGAAAAGGTCCTCTATCCATAATTGATGACTTGTTTGACCAACTCTAGGGAGCTAGCTGTTTTTCCAAGGTAGATCCCAGATCAGGATACTATCAGCTCAGCGTCAGAGAATGTAATATTCTGAAAATAGACTTCATAACTCAGTATAGTCACTATGAATTTGTAGTTATATCTTTTGGACTAACAAATGCTCCTGTGTCTTTTATAGGTTTGATGAACATTGTATTCAAGTCATACCTGGACATGTTCGTTATTGTCATCATAAACGATATTTTGGTTTACTATAGAACAGAGGAGGAATATGCAGATCACCTGAGGATAGTGTTGCAGACTCTTAGGGACCACCAGTTGTTCGCTAAATTCAGAAAGTGTGAATTCTAGCTAAAATTAGTGGCATTCCTCGGTCATGTTGTCTCTAGTGAGAGTATTTAGGTAGATCCTCAAAAGATAGTGGCAGTCAAGGACTGGCCAAGACCCACCTCACTTTCAGACATTAGGAGCTTCTTAGGCCTAGTAAGTTACTACAAACAGTTCGTAGAAGAGTTCTCCTCCATTGTCTCTCCTTTGACTAGACTAACTCAAAAGAAAGTGAAGTTTTAGTGGTCTGATGCATATGAGAAGAGTTTTCAGGATTTGAACACTCGACTCACTACATCTCCAGTTTTGACTCCACCGGAAGGTTAAGACTGGTTCGTGATCTATTGTGATGCCTCCAGAATTGGCCTTGGTTATGTTCTGATACAGTATGATAAGGTTATAGCTTATGGTTCCAGACAGCTCAAGATCATGAGAAGAATTATCTGACTCACGATCTTGAGCTGGCAGTTGTAGTATTTGTCTTTGTAACAATCCGAAATTTTCCAAGACCAGACTCAAACACTTTAAGAAAAATCCAAAAAGAAAACCGAAAAAGTTCACCTCAGACGACTCACACAACGGGCCGTGGTTAGTACCAATGGAACATTGTATGAGCTGTTATTGCTCAACTAACCCCTCCTTCTAAGAAACAGTGAGCGAAATAGACAGCCCCTGGAAGCTTCTAACGAGCCGTTGTTCGCACTCATTATCAGAAGCAGTGGCCAAGACGGGATGACAGAATGGGCCGTTGGACCATCTAACGGGCCATTGTATCTTCCGTTGTCTAGAGGCCCAGTTTTCCTACCCATTTCCACGAGAGGTACCAACGACGTGTTGGTACTTCCAACGAGTAGTTGTAACCTCTCGTGGTTTCAGTCCAGTAAGTCCATCTTCGGAGATCAGAACTAACGATGGCTTCCAACGGAACGTTGTTTGAATCAATGGCCCATTTTGATGCCCGTTGTTCGGCATCGGGCAATTTTCAGTTCTTTCTGATGGGGGTATTTTAGTACTTTTTTGGCTCTTTAGTCTTGAAACCCCATCATTTTTGGTTCATATAGGAGGGAGTTAAAGGGTTAGAATGACCTTTTCCCTTCATTTCACTCATTCCCCTTTAGAGCAGAACGTAGAAACTCTGACAGAAAGCACAAAGCAGGAGCAAGGGTTCGAATTTCTTCTCAGTTTTTCTCAGAGATTTTCATCAGGATTTCTTCTATAGGTATGTGGGATTTCAACAAGGGAATAATTCTTCCCTTGTTTCCCCCAAGATCTTTTCTAGTTTTCTCCATTAGTTCTAGCCCTGAGTTATCAATTGTGGAATTATTTGTTAGCTAGATATCTTCTAATTCATGTGTGATATTATTCTTGTAAATAGTAGATATATTTCCACCAGTTTATAGCTATATGGATGTTTTCCTTGTAAAGTAAATTCTAGACTTAAGCTTTCGAATTTCTGGAAAAGTTTTCAGACAGGTTTCATTGTGGATTCAAAGGGGATATTTCTCATGATTTTATATTTCTTAGTTATTCCTTTTTTCTTGAAATTGTGAAAGATTACAGCTAGTAGCATAATTCAGCTCTAGTCACAGCTCAGTAGAAATCAGGAATTTGTGGGTTAAACTAGTTTTTCCTATGGTGTGATTCCATAAGTGTTGAGATGTTTGTGTATTTAAATTTTTGTTAAAGTCTCAGCCAAAATTATATCAATCTAGTCTCAGTCAGAATCATGTCAGTCTAGTCTCAGTTAGATTTTTTGCAACCTCAGTGTTGTCCAAAAAAATATCAGCTGATTAGTTTGACTACAGTAAATTCTTGAGGTGTCAGAGGTACCTCCTAGTTATCAATATTTATATTCAGAAATCAGATATCAGTTTTTAGTTGGTTCTTTAGATGGTTAAGACTCCTCCAGATAAGCAGCTCTGACCAGTCTTAGAACACCAGTTACTAAATCCGGTCTGATAAGACTCTCAGGGTGCTTCCAGATAAGTATCCCTAACTTAGTCTTGGGCCTCAGTTTCGAGCTATCAACTGGGTAGTAGTAGTCAAGTTAGGACCATCCAGTGGGAGTAGGACTTAGCACCGAGAGGGGTCAGGGTTCTAGTGCACCCAGGTTCCCAGAACTACGTTGCCACCGTAGGTTATTTTATTGGCCTCATGGCCCTACACAGTGATTTTCACAGTTCATGCATGTTGCGCTCTAGCGCACACGCAAGCGTATACGGTCGTACAAGTAATACAGTGGCCCTTTTTAAGAGCCAAATGTCGAACCCATAGGGACTGGACCAATTCAGCAAATATTCAAGTTCAAGTGTAAGATTAACCTTCAAAAGTGTTGATTATAGAAGTTTTCGGGACATTATAATTAAGTCTAGGGATGATCACGAAATACTTGAGAAACAATATAAGAAGCAACTAGAGTTGAGGCCTAATAATCATGCAATGCTACAATTCACAATGGTTCGAGTATGAAAACTTCAGTTGTTCTCTCACACAATTAAAATGCTATGTTCATAGTCTTTCGAGCCTCTAAACACGACAAACTAGTCTCACACCTACATCGTTGAGCGGAGATGTGATGTCCTAATTCGTGACCAATTAAATACATGGATGTGGTTTACGGAATTTGTGCCCTTGATTATGGACTTTCGTACCTCTAATCATTTACCCGGACTTAGCTTCACAACTACTTCCACGAGTGGTGATATGATAATTCTAAGTCGGTGTCTAGCTCATCCCATTTTAATAACCAAGCAAGGAAAATTAGGTATAATTTCTATCCTAATCGCGAATCCTATCGTAAAAATAAGAACTCGCTCTGTACATTCTCATGTTCTAGCCTAGGGTTACTCTTTCAAGCTTTTACCCAAGCTTAACGTGTTTTTTACATGGTGATCAAGCATGAAAACATCAATGATAAATAATGTAAGACAAAACAACAACTAAAAACTCAAACCAATGACAAATTCATACATTTACAATAATCTTACGTAGCTTCAACCTTAGAGGAAGGGTTTTAACTACTCATGTTCATACAAATACTCAAAAACATGATTCAAGTAGAGTACTTACAAGAATAATTAAAAGAGAATGAAAAATAAGGAACCCTAGGTAGAGTTCTTCCATTCTCCCTTCACTCCTTTACGGTTTCCCAAAAAATATTTCGTGACAAAATAATTCTAGGAGCTTAGGTTTTAATTTATACTAAGTGAAAATTTGCAAAATTTGGCCGTGCATGGACTGCCTCCGTGTCATGAACCTGGGTGTCTCAATTTTCCTCTGTGACACGGAGCAAACGCGGAAGCCTACGGTTTGGCATGTTTTGGGCACTGGCATGGCGATGCCTGCCGTGGCACGCTGCTGAAGGCGCAGCTTCCCTATCGTGGCACGGGCCTGTCGCGCGGCTTCACTGGAATGGAATGCGCCTGGCGCGCGCACCTGTCTGACATGGCACGCTGTTGAACGCCCAACTCCCTTGTCGTGGCACGGTGCTCAGCGCGTTGCCCATGCTGCATGGCATGTTGTATGGCTCGGCATGTGCATGCTCTAGTGCAACATCGTGCGACTCCTTTGCAATTTGTTCCGAGCTTCCTCCTTCAGCCTCAACCACCATTTTAGTCCCTCCTAAGCATTTTACACCTAAAAAATATGGGCTAATCATGTTGGTTAGTGCATACCCAAAAATATTCAAAATTACATGAGAATGTAATTAATTGAATAGACAAACATGACTTAATTAAGTTATAAAATAGCACTTGGGCACGTACTTATGCCCAAGATAAATGCCTTTATACCCTGGCAAGGTATATTGGGTCCTATTGATGGGGTGTATACATCGAACTCCACGTCTAGCTCACGTGGTTATATGTCGATTATAGACTCTCCCACTAGTCAGTTCAGTTCAGTCAGTGTAGCATCTCAGATTCAGTACTTCAGACTTAGGGCATGTCTTTGACCACCTGACAGGGTCATCCTGACCATCTCAGTTTACTTCAGTTGTTTCCATTCAGTATATTGGTTGGTCATTACATGTCATTTCAATTCAGTCGAGTCATGACCCAAACATACACCCGGATCATATACATGGGACAAGGAGCCCCGAGAAACCCCAAGTCTGTTACACCCCATAAAATTCCCAACACATAGATGGCCTATTCGTGTGTTGCTTAAGAGTATTTGAAAGCCATACATGCTAGAAAAAGGCCCGAGAAAAGACTGAATGAGAAACCTGTCGAGCCAACTCCCCTCCGCGATGGCAACATGTCATGGAGGTGGAGCCTCCGCATTGGCTCCGTGACACGTTGGCCCTGTCCAAGCCCAAGTATATAAAGCCTCCACTTTGGTTCATTTCATTATGATATCAAATAATTTCTAGAACTCGTGAGAGAACAGAGAGGGTGCGAAAGTACTATTAAATTATCGCTCGATTACGCCGTCAAACGTAGTCCAAATCCAAATTAACTCCAGATACCGAGTTATTTAGCAGCAAGGAGCATTCCTACGGATTTAGTTTCGCAAAAATCAGCCGACAAATCATCGTGCTACCGAACTAAGGTAAGTGGAATTACTCCAAACTAGTGTCAATATATTCCTATCCCTAAAGTGAGTATTTCTCCCTTTTGGACTTTCGAGAAATAGCAAGTTTTTGACCGTCTTTCGATAAGCCAAAGTTTAGGCTATAAATATATCGAAACTGACGTTTTCTTTCAGAATATTGGTGTATTTAGTTCTAATTGACATACATGTAAATGCAGTTGGGAGAAATAGGTGGAGTACTGACCGAGCTTCGTCTGTTAGTCGGATAAACCGAGGTTAAGGTATGTAAAGCCCGTTTCTTCGGCAAGTTAGTAGTTTTAGCCTTGTATAGCATAGTAAACTCCGTAATAGAATTCCCGGAGTTGAATATTGAGTATTGTGCAAGTTCAGTAAATCTAGTTTGCGTTATTATATCGTACTCAGTCCGAAAGTTAGTAAAGCATGCGCCAAAATGGCAAGTTAGCATTCCAGACTCAGTATCGCCCAGTATGTGATTAGCAAGCATGTTTCTAGACTAATATGACAGATATTCATAATAAGAGTTAATAAAGTAATATCAGACAGTCAGATAGTATCTTGGCTACATATTAGTCATACAGACAGACGATATCTTGACTACAGTATAGCCATACAGTTAAATAGTATCTTGGCTACAGATTAGCCATGCCGTTAGATAAAAATCACATATTCAGTATAAAGCAGTATGAGAATCAGTATAATACAGAAAGAGACCAGAATAAGAAATCAGAATTCAGATAGTATTTTTCAGTTTAAACATGCTTGCTATATATGTGCTTATTGTTTGTTGAGACTTGGTTGTGTCATGAGGGCACCTTTTTGAGCGTCCTCGCCGCCCCTGTGTTGGTAACTGTGTCGCCCACTGAGCGGGTGGGTTTACGTCACTCCAAGGAGTGGCATGCCGTCCCCAGTTTGGGTGAAGATGGGATGAAGCTTTCCCCATATCAGGCTGATCAGCATTACAGTACAGATAGCCCTGTTGTGCGCAAGCGCCCAGGGAACAGATTCAGATATAGTTACAGTTACAGATATAGTATAGGAGTCCTCCGGACTCAGACACGGTTAATTATATCGGAGGCTATGGCCCGAGTCGGAGACCCAGGGGGCCGGCAAAGGTGCTCGTAGTTAGCAGATGAGTGGAGTGACTTATTTTTTGTTGGTTTTGACCCGGGTAGGGGTATATAGATTGTTTTCTTGCTTGGCGCCATCCATCTTATGGGGGTTGGTATTGGCTCTTGTTTGCTATATATATATGTATTCATGTGCTATATATTAGTTAATAGACAGCAGGCCGCCGCGTCTATAGGTACGCTCCTGCCCTATCACAGCACAGAAAGCCTGATTCAGTTCATATCAGTTCTTACAGATTCAATTATCTCCTGCTATTCAGAATTGCTAGTTATGTTATTTGTATTCAGTTATGTTCAGTTGCTTTGCATACTCGGTACTAGTGGTACTGACGCCCGTTTGGGGCGCTACATTACTTGCCTGCAGGTACCCACAAACGAGGAGCCGATCCCTCGTGATCCTAGCCAGCGCAGAGTCATCAGCTCCTGTCATCCGGAGCTTGATATTCAGAGGTGTATTTCATTTTCTTTTGTTGTACAGCATGGGTAGGCCGAGGCCCTGTCCCGACCATTTCATCAGTACTCATAGAGGCTTGCAGATTGTATATATTTCCCTGTGGTTAGTTGTGCCGGTCGTGTGAGGCCGTGCATTTTGTTTAGCTATTTAGCATTGTTGATTATGTTAGCTGTGTGGGGCCATAGTCTGATAGTAGTGGTGACCTTGCCGGTCTCGTAGTTACTCAGTATTCTATTGTTGAGTTACAGATAACTAGACAGCATGGTGGCCTTGTCGGCCCGCATAGGTTATTCCCCCTTTGTAAGTATGTTTCTGGTTAGCTGAAGTTTTATACAGGTGGCTATAGTCCCAGTCAGCCGGAGGCTGTGTTTACAGCCGTTATATTGCCCATTGTTTCCAGAAATCTGAGTTAGATCTAGCCAGGCACTAGATGTGCTTAGGCTCACCAGTTAGCAGTCTAGGTCCTACTAGGGCACCAGGTGCCAGTCATACCCCCCAAGGCGGGGCGTGACAAACTTGGTATCAGAGCAGGTCATGTCCCAGGGAGTCTGAAAGCCGTGCTAAGTAGAGTCTTGTCTATGGATGTGTTGTGCACCACATACTATAGGCAGGAGGCTGCGAGGCATGATAGGATGGTTACTCTTCTTTCTCATTCAGTCGTGCTATAGAGCGGTACAGTATAGGGTTGGGTCCCTAAAACTTATCATATTCTTTGTCTACAGATAAGAATGGCACACCAGCGTCACCCTGCCACTGGTAGAAGACTCGACACAATAGCAGGAGAAGGCACCAGTAGGATGCCTCAGTTCCATTCAGAGTCAGCCCGATCTGAGGGCGATATAGAGGCTTCATCACAGCCCTCTCAGCAGTCCCCCTCACATCAGGAGCCGTTGGGCACGACACCGCCTCCGATAGCTCCTGTACCTTCGCCATCAGACCAGGAAGTTCGGAGCGCAGTGGTTATATTGGCACAAATGATGGCCACACAGCGCCAGTCAGTGCCACCTGTAGCAGCAAATCCTTCAGGTGGGTCAGGTAGTTCCAGGGTCAGGGAGTTTTTGGCACTAGGTCCCCCACAGTTCACTGGGTCAGATCAAGCAGAGGACCCCCAGGATTTCCTAGATCAGATGCAGAGAATTTTCCGGGTTATGCATGTGACCCCTACAGAATCAGTTGAGCTGGCAGTGTTTCGATTGCGGGACATAGCTGTACTATGGTACGAGAGTTGGGAAAGGTCTCGAGGGAGAGATGTTGCCCCTCCGACCTGGTCTAGCTTCTCGGAGGCCTTCCTGGACCATTATTTGCCACGGGAGATCCGGCAGGCCCAGATGGATCAGTTTTTGCATTTGGAGCAGGGGGCGAGGAGTGTACGAGAATATGCCCTACAGTTTGACTCCCTAGCCCGCTATGCTCCAGATTTTGTGGACACTATGCCATCCAGAGTCCACCGGTTCATTATGGGTCTGAACCCGAAATATATTGAAGCTTGCATGACGGCTACGTTATGAGAAGATATGGATATTGCTCGAGTACAGGCCTTTGCCCATACCATTGAGGGACTTAGACAGTGTCAACAGGGCAATAGATAGACAAATCAGGAACAGCGCCGCAGAGACAGATCAAATGGAATGCAGAGGGAGGTTCAGAGAGGACCCAGGCCCCGATTGTCAGACAGACCCCCTAGACCCCCATCTCCACCACAGCAGCAGCAGCAAGGTAGATTTGCTCGTCGAGGCAGTCATAGTCTGGTGGCAGTTCTCGAATAGTAGATTCCCCGCAGCAGAGAAGGGGAGAGCAGAGTAGATTTACACCCCCACCCTGCCCTAATTGCGGCCGACCTCACATCGGAGCTTGCAGATATGGCTCCTCTGGATGTTATATATGCGAGCAGGAGGGGCACCTGATGAAAGATTATCCGGCCAGGGGGCAAGGTAGCCAAGATAGCCAGGACAGGGGATCCGCAGGGCCACGAGTTCCAGAAGCCTCGGCAGGGCGTAGGCCCTCAGGTTCAGCAGGTAGAGGCCGAGGTAGATCAGGAGCCTCTAGCTCAGGAACGGGCTCAAGCTGTACCTATGCATTTCCAGGGAGACAGGACTCAGAGGCGTCGCCAGATGTGGTAACAGGTATGATGACTATCTGTTCATGCCCTGCTTATGTACTGATTGATCCAGGGTCCACTCTGTCATATATTACCCCATTTGTGGCTCGAAAGTTTAATGTCGCACCAGAGTTATTACAGCAGCCCTTTTCAGTATCTGCACCCGTCGGTGACTCTATTATAGCTAGTAGAATTTGTCGAGGGTGTACAGTAGAGGTCGCCGATCGCCAGACTACAGTAGATCTGGTAGAGTTAGAAATGATTGATTTTGATGCCATTAAGGGTATGGACTGGTTGGTTCCATGCTATGCTAACGTAGAATGTTGGACCAAGACGGTCCGATTCCACTTTCCAGGAGAGGCAGTGCGAGAGTGGAAAGGCAGCACAGCTACTCCAAAAGGTAGGTTTATTTCCTACCTTCAAGCCAGGAAATTGGTAACTAAGGGATGTATCTACCACCTAGTCAGGTTCAGGATGTTCGGGTAGAGTCTCCGACACTTTAGTCTGTTCCGATGGTGAATGAATTCCCTGATGTATTTCCAGATGAGTTACCTAGTATTCCCCCAGAAAGGGAGATAGATTTTGCAATTGACTTGTTACTAGGCACTCACCCTATATCAATTCCTCCATATCGCATGGCTTCTGCTGAACTCAGAGAATTGAAGGAGCAGCTGAAGGACCTGCTAGATAAGGGTTTTATCAGGCCGAGTACTTCACCGTGGGGTGCGCCAGTTCTATTTGTGAGAAAGAAGGATGGCTCGCTCCGCATGTGTATAGATTACCGGCAGCTGAATAAAGTTACAGTAAAGAATAAGTATCCGCTTCCCAGAATAGATGATTTGTTTGATCAATTACAGGGGCCAGATATTTCTCCAAGATTGACTTGCGGTCCGGATATCATCAGGCTCGAGTTCGTGAGAGAGACATTCCCAAAATGGCCTTCAGGACCCGATACGGACACTTTGAATTTCTAGTTATGTCCTTTGGGTTAACGAATGCCCCAGCAATATTCATGGACCTGATGAATAGCATTTCCAGAGCATACCTGGACCTATTCGTGATAGTGTTTATTGATGATATTCTAGTGTATTCTCGCTCTAAAGCATATCACCAGGATCATTTACGGACAGTGCTCTAGATTCTCAGGGACCGTCAATTATATGCTAAGTTCTCCAAGTGTGAATTCTGGCTAAACTCAGTATCCTTCTTGGGGCATATTGTGTCGGATGCTGGTATACAGGTTGACACGCCGAAGATAGCAGCAGTTAAAACCTGGCCTAGGCCTACCACTCCGACTTAAGTCCGCAGTTTTCTGGGGTTAGCGGGATATTACGAGAGATTTGTTGAGGGATTCTCTACTATAGAGGCACCTCTAACCAAACTGACGTAGAAAGCAGCGAAGTTTCAGTGGACAGAGGCATGTGAGCAGAGCTTCCAGGAGTTAAAAGACAGATTAACCTCCGCCCCAGTGTTAGCATTGCCGGAAGGTACAGAAGGTTATTCAGTGTATTGCGACGCATCGGACATTGGGTTGGGTTGTTTGTTGATGCATCATGGTAAGGTGATTGCGTATGCTTCCAGACAGCTGAGGAAATACGAAAAGAATTACCCTACCCACGACCTGGAGTTAGCCGCAGTGATCCACGCCTTAAAGATATGGAGACATTACTTGTATGGCGTCCATGTGGATATTTTCACAGATCATAAGAGCCTACAGTATATCTTCACCCAGAGGGAGTTGAATCTGCGACAGCGTCGCTGGTTAGAGCTATTAAAAGATTATGATGTGGATATTCTGTATCATCCGGGAAAAGCTAACGTAGTAGCAGATGCTCTCAACCGTAACTCCATGGGAAGTTTGGCATATTTGCAGCCCGAGCAGCGGGAGAAGGTCAGGGAGATACATCAATTAGCCAGCCTAGCCGTTCGTATAGCAGACACAGAGGACAACAGAGCAGTAATTCACAACACCGCCACGTCATCATTAGTTGTGGAAGTAAAAGAACGACAGTATGAGGATCCTGACCTGATCCAGCACAAAGATAGAATCCAGCAGGGTAAAGCGCCAGATTTTCAGATAACTGAGGAAGAAGTGTTGTTATGTAAAGGCCGCCTCTGTGTTCCAGATGTTTCAGGGCTCCGCCAGCAGATTATGAACGAGGTACATTACGCCCATTATTCTCTTCCCCCCGGTACGACGAAAATGTACCATGATATCAAGGAGAATTATTATTGGTGTCCAGGAATGAAAAGAGAAATTGCCGAATTTGTAGCCCAGTGTCCTAACTGCCAACAGGTAAAAGCAGAACACCAGAAACCAGGCGGGTTAACTCAGGACATAGCTGTGCCTCTCTGGAAATGGGAAGCAGTGAATATGGATTTTGTAGCAGGATTACCCCGTACCAGACATAGACATGACTCCATTTGGGTAATAGTTGACAGACTGACAAAATCAGCTCATTTCCTGCCAGTGAAAGCTACCTTCTCGGCCGAGGATTATGCCGAATTATATATCAGAGAAATAGTTAGATTACATGGAGTGCCAGTATCTATTATTTCAGACAGAGGAGCACAGTTTACAGCTAGATTTTGACAGTCGTTCCATAGGGGTCTGGGAACGCAGATTAATTTGAGCACAGCATTCCACCCTCAGACAGATGGACAGGCTGAGTGCACCATTTAGACGCTCGAGGACATGCTACGAGCTTGTTTGCTAGATTTTGGAGGTAGCTGGGATGAGCATTTGCCGTTAATTGAATTTGCTTATAATAATAGCTATCACTCAGCCATCCAGATGGCGCCCTTTGAAGCATTGTATGGGAGAAAATGCAAATCGCCGGTTGGCTGGTTTGAAGTGGGAGAATCAGCGTTGATTGGGCCAGACATCATTCAACAGTCAGAGGAGAAGGTAAATCTTATCAGAGAACGCCTACTGACTGCACAGAGCCACCAGAAATCATATGTTGATGTGCGGCGCAGAGACCTGA